>QVOB01007074.1:0-15658 GCA_014839585.1 Pseudomyrmex concolor
TGCTGCTGCTGCTGCTGCTGCTGCTGCTGCCTTACAGCCGCTTCTTGATGCTGTTTCATTCTTTCAAGAGCAGCGTGTTGTTGTTCAAAGTAAAGTTTGTGTCCCATATGATACATAGCGGCAGCTGCTGCGTGAGGATGATCAGGTGGGAGAGCAGGAAGGCCGTTATACGGCGGTGGATGAGGTCGTGGTGGTCTTGGTGGTGGTTGCGGTTGAGGTTGAGGACTAGGTGGCGCATCGCCACTCTCGCTTGTGTCCGGCTCCATTCTACTAGAGAGTTCCATGTATTTTTGCTGCATTTCCGCCAATTGCTCGTGCAGCATCTTCAACTGGATCTTCAGGTTGTCCTTCTCCTCCCGTTTCTGTCTAATCGTCGCCGGATCTTCCTCTTCTTCGCTTTCATCTTCGTCGTCCATCATGTTGTCATTGACACTATGCTGAAGAACGTGATGCACCGTCTGTTGCTGTGGTTGATAAAGCTTGCGCTTCTTGCAGCCGTTTACCGTGGCTGGCTGAAGCGCCGGACTACTACGCATCGTGCTAACAATATTCTCCACGCGCGCACGTTTGATTTCTGTCGTTGGAGAGCTCGTCTCAGTTTTTGGCACGATCGGACAAGGAGAATGACTCGGGCTACGTTTGATATTCAACGACTCCTGTATCTCTTCTTTAACGGAGACGGAGCCTGACCTTGGTGCCGTTGGGCTAGGAGGCAAGCTCTGCTCGCAATCCGATCCGTCCAAGTTCGCTCCTGGATCCATACCGGCCTCAGCAAAAGCTTCCTCCATCGCGCGTGCCGCGGAGGCAGCATCCTCAGCGCTGTCCTCAGCATCTCCCGGCATCACGGTATCGCGGTCACTATGATTCGCGCTATTCACGATGTTATTGCCATCACCACTTTCTTCTCCGCCACTCTGCACTGTTCCACTGCGCGCACTATCACTATTTTGTTGATGCTGTTGTGGACTCTGTTGATGCTGCGATTTAAGTAATTCCGCGGTAGTGTTGTTATTGTTGTTATTGTGTATACTGTTGTTATTGTTAGGCTGTTCCTGCACGCCAAGAGCAGAGAGCTTGCGCCCCTGTAGTAGCATGTCGCGGAGCATGTGCTGCGTGAGGTCGGCTGTGGCGGGATCGTCGCAATTAACAACGGCGCCTGGTTGCAGATTTGAGGCGGGATCCATACCGGCACCGGTCATCCCGTGACCGCCCTCTGGCGGCGATCCGCCAGCGTCACTGGCCTGTTTGACCTGACGTCCTAATAACTCGTTCAGCATCTTGGCGGGGCCGAAGCCCGGAGCCCCGAAGAAGCCGAAAGCCGCGTGAGCGGAATGCTGCTGGGTTGTAGGACCCGTAGCTGTACCTAAGTGACTTTGACTGCCGGTCGCTCCAGCCTGCTGCTGGAGCTGTTGTTGTTGCTGAGATTGCGACTGGTGGTGTTGTTGCTGTTGTTGTTGTTGTTGTTGTTGTTGTTGATGCGACGGTGGCCCGCTACCACTGAAGATCGAGCCGTATAAACCACCACCGAGGAAGGATGGCCGGGAGCTAAAGTTCGGTATACTTGAGTAGCTGTTGCGCGGCTCACCGGCGTCCACGCGCTGTCTGGTGCGCTTCTGCTTCTTCAGAAGTTGCTGTTGCTTGCTTTCCGTGGTTGCTCCGTAGAGGGCGAAACACTCGGTCTCCTCCTCCGATGACATCATCGGCCGTCTGGTTGGTCGGCCCCCCGAAGGCCTCCGCGTCCCCTCCCCGCCAGGGCTCCTTGTCACCCCTCCCCTTCTCGCTCGAATAGCCCCTCGTGGCTCAGCGCGCTGCCTCGGCTTCAGCACTGTGTAGTCTCTCCGTGTTCCCCTACTACAGCCGCCTTTTCTCTACGTTCCTTCTAGCTAATGCTCCCCACCCCGTACGCCACCGACCACCCCGCACCACTTCCTTCAGCCGCGCCGTCTCCTTCTCGGATCTTCTTCTCCTCCTTCTTTTTTTTTCCTCCGTCGCTGCCGCCTCCTCCACCTCCTCCGTCGCCGTCGACAACGACGACGACGACGTCGTCGGTACCTTTCTCTTTTCTGACGAACTCCTGCTTCCTCCTCTTCTTCTTCTTCTCCTTCTCTCGCGCCTCCTCTTCCTCTTCTTCCGTCGTTCCTCTCTTTTTCTGTGCTTTCTTTTCACTATTCTTCGCCCCACACCTTCCGCCGTAGACCTGACGCCAACGGCTGAAGTTGCTGCTTGGTGACTCGGTGTTGACCGACCGCCCTCGTCTCGGTATGGCGGGTCTTCTTCGGGAGAGTCGATTCGTTATCGGGTCTGTATCCGCTGCTGTCGTATTTCTTACTACTTCTGCTACGATGATTGTTATAACCGGGATCGCCGCTTCTGATGCTTTTGCTACTGATGCGTTTATTCCCGGTGATTGTTGCGATGTTGTTGCCGTTTACAATAATCAAAAGGGAAGTCGGTGCTCTCGCGGGTGGAATCTTCGTGCTCCCGCTTGGGAGCTGCATCCTTCGAGCTCGCCAAAGGGCTAAGTGCCCCTCGCTCCCTCGTCTCGATTTTCGTAGCCGCAATTCTCCGATACGTCTGTAAAAAAAAGAAAACAATGCTTTATCTTAAAACAATCCTAGTATCGGTATATAAACGAATCGAATATCACTTGTCTATATATACAATGAAAGAATCGATTTACAAGAACAGTAATAGCACATTGTGGATTATTTTAAGCTTTGTATATAGACCGTCGTATTGAAAGAAACGCTTCCGTAGATGGAAGACACTGTATGCAATGTATACACTTGTCGTTTCCTTTTATTATTGGCTTATCTTATTTTAACTGTAAATCTCGTACATATAGGAAGAAGGCGGAAAGTAGGTTACTATAAATACGTTTTTAATTATTTGTTAGTTGCAATTTGCTATTTATTTGTGTTTACATTGTTTAAAGAGAGATGTTTCTTACTGATAAATTGTATATTTTTTTTATAGTCTTTTTTATTTATTTTCTGTTTAATATTTCTTTAATATTTCTTTATCTATCTGTATACGCGTATATATGTGATCTATATATGATATATATATATATAGATGTAATGTAATATAGTAAATATTATAACACATTCATAAAAATTCAATCTCAAAGAAATAATTCTTATTTTCTTGACTATACAAATGATCATGAATTTGTTGTAAAATAACGTCACGTTGTGATAGAAAGAAAAGCGAATATGCTATCGGATAAAAATATAATGATCGACCATGCCGTCGGCAACGGCGACGACTACGACGTCGACGAAGAAGAACAGACCGCGGATGACAGTTGCGAACAATGTTTCACCCTCGTCCAAACGCCCTGCGGCCGCTAGAAGCAAAAACTCAAAGTATAGTGAGTTACGACAGGGTTAGCGAAGAAGGGGGTAGTTTGCCTGAGGAGCGGCCATAAGAAAATTACTTGCGTTGAATATCTTATTCGATACGTAAGCAGTTCTGTCCAGAGAGAGTTGTCTCTCTCCTCGGCGAGGGATGCATACCGTCGTCGGTCGATATTCGGTGAAAAAAAGAAGCACAAAAAGTAATTGATAATCCGTTTCGTTTCGCTCGATTATAGACTCGATTATAGATCAAGCCCATCAGATTTGCGATTAAACGAGAAAAAAATATGTACAATCGAGAAAAAGAAACATTTTAATAGAATCTGTTGCACTATACGGGCGCAAATAATCGTTCTTCATTCGTCAATGGTAGAACAGACTGTTAGAAGCTTCGATCGTCACGCAGTTCAATTGACGCTGCGTATAAGTGCGTAAGTGAGACGGTTGTATAGTTGCACGTATGCATTACGGTATAGAGCTTGAATACGTACTAATACAACGCACGAGCGCACGTGTTTGTGCACACGTAGTGAGATTCGAAGCAACAGCTGAGCAGTTTAAAGCACCTGCGCTCAATAAGCCAACAATATTCCACAGTTTGCCTACGCATAAATCCCTTTGTGTACGAAGACATCTCCGTGTTCGTTTCTACACATATCAAGAGATCGAAAGAGCTTGTAGAAAACAAATGTGTGAGATGGCACAAAATAAAAAGAATTCAATAAAAATTCTTATTTCCTAGCAAAAAATTAAAATTTTTAGGCTTTTGTGTATTCTTTCATTCTGATAAAATTTGAAGAATAAATAAAGTAGCAATAACCGGCAATTACAAGTCTTTTCTTCTTATTGATAGAATATCGCAAATTGCATAACAAGAAGACAGATTGCTGCAAGGCGAGCAAATACGCGAGCACGTATTTGAAGTATCGTCGACGTCCTCATTGCGCACTTGAATCACTATTACGTAAACGTTTCAATTACGGCAAGTTAACGCGTTCTCGAGCACTTCTCTCTCTTTCTCTCTCCTCGAAGAGGAGGGATTTGTTCCTAGAAATTACTAAGCAGTTCCGTTGGCAATTACCTCGTAGGGGTGCAGAGCTCTCGCCATGAGGCTCGTCACTCCAGAAGTGACATATGGTACCGACTTCGATAAGGTCTACGAGACGACCGGTACCTGGACAGGAGGGACGCTTCGAGGGGGGTCGGACGAACTTCTGTCTTTCCCATTTTTGATCGCTATTTCCCCGTGTGCTGCCATGCGTGGGACGTGAAGGGGAAAATAAAAAGGTGCCCTGCCGGAAATGGCTTCAGGAACTCTCCCACTGTTGCGTCGATTCGGAAGTAGACACGACGAGCTAATTACACGCGAGAAACGTGTTCACGAAGGCGAGCGTAGAAGAGAAAGAGAGAAGAAGAGGCATAAACAAAATCTTACTTGCTGTTAAGACTTTTTACATATTTATTAAAAATATTGATCTTCTTTCATTTTAAAATAAATATATATATTTTTAATTATTTAATAAATATATATATTTTTATATCTTATCTTTTTCTTTTATTTGTAAGAAACTTTCTCAAAAAGAAGATAAAAACAGACAGTAAAAATTACAAAAATATGCATGTGTGAGTAAAATCATCTTTGTTATTTAGTATATCACAAAATCAACGACTTTTAAAGCGCAACAAATATACACAAGGCAAGTCGTCAATGATCATTTCCTGCACGTCATACGATATTTATCATTTAAGCAGGTGGGTAGATTTCAAAGCGTGATTATAGTGCACATAGTGATAGGGTCCACAAGTAATACGTAGGATAGTTAACGCATAGGGAGCTCTCGATAGAACTTCAAGGTGATAGTCAATATTACAACGAGTGATCGTTTTCCTAAGCACATGACGACACATGAAGAGTCACGATGCAAGTGACGATTCAGGGACGCAGAGTAAACTGTGGCCTCGATGACTAAACTTTACAACTAAATTAAACGATTTTGTTCTATATTCTCGTACACGCGGTAATTTTTAATTCTCCCTCTTCGTGAGACAGACGAAGAAGTGAAAGGAGATTGTTTCCTGCGTGAGAGCATCATATGGTGTACGTACCCCACATGGCGCTGTCGAGGTAACATAGCAATGGCATGTGCATCGGAATTCCACCCCCTGTAGATGTCATGTGGTGAGAAACGTTCGCAGGGGGTTGCATGGGAACTCGATTGTGGTCATCAGTCCATGTCCATCGCGTATACACACACGCCATTGCTTAGATACATACGACTAGCTTCACCCTTCCCGATATTAAAATTATTGCAACATTCGTTTCGTCATTATGCCTACGACACAAAGGGGGAAGGATAGGCATACCGCCCTCGCCGTAACACGCATCCGCGACCGCACAAACACGTCTCGTCTAAGCGCAAACGTGTATACACGCGCACACGCGCAAGCGAAATGTACGCCGAGCGTACTCACACGCGTCGACGGCGCACACGTCGGCACATTGTGTATGTACACACACGGTTCACACGCGTTCAGCATATTATCGGCCTGCTCTGATGCAACAAGTTGACCGGGTGTCAATTGATGTGTTATTAATTGGAGGTTAATTGCGTTAATGCGCTGCCGACCCCGCCTCTCTGTCGTCTACCCGCTCTCCCACCCTATCCTCCTCCCCCCGCGACACCCTCCACCCCGCCTTCAACGAGCTCCACTGTTTTATTATTATTTTGCATTCGAATCGTTTCGATTCAACACACACTGGCACGCGCCCAAACCAAACTAGGTAGAAGAGAGAGAGAAAAAGAGAGAAAGAGAGAGGACCGTGAGCCGACTCGGATGGGCGCGAGCCGGAGAGAGCGCGAGAGAGCATTTAAAAGCGGCGGCCTGTCACCGATTTTCATAATTCACAGCTCGTTAAATTTGTTTCGCTTTTTGCCCCGCTTTTCGCGGTTACGCGCCCCGACGCCATTAATCTACCTTCGGTCGCTTTCAATGAGTTTAATCGCGTTTCAAAAACAATATGGGTCAACGCCACGCTTGTGTTATTCCTGACACGTGAGCATGACCTTCTCGCCGTTTTCATTTCGATTTCGGTACCCATTCATGCCGCTACAGATAGTACATGATAATGAGCATCGGCATTTTTCAAGAACTGATGTAGCTGCAGTTTGGTGCGCGCCGCATTTCAGCAAAGGCAACAGATAAATAGAAAATAACAGAATTCTACACGTGAATTCTACTACGAGACAACGTTATGTTTAACATCTTAATCTTATGAAATTTCGTAATGTCCTAATTCTTAAATTATTAAGTTTTACCAAGACTTTCCGAGGAACATGCTTATAATCGCAAATCTCGAAGATTTTCGACGAGAGAAAGATATACCCGCAATCTTTCTTTAGAATTATTCCCATGACTTCTCGTGGTGGGAAATGCTAACGTCTGATATTGAAATCTACAAAAAAACCTTGCAACGCCCTTCGTCCTCCTTCAGAAAAGGAAGTGGGAACAACGGTCCTTGCCCTCAATGGCGTAGAAGCCAAGTTGCGTCATCGAAATCGAAAACTGATAATTTTTGCGGTAATAATAATCGCACTTCTATTTAATGATTTATTGTGTTAATTTAACGCTTTATAGAATAAATTACGCTGGCCAATTTGATCTCTGTTTATATTTAACTACAAGTATCGCATAAAAGTACAAACAATAAAGTGTGTTTAAAGCCGCTTATCAGTCGCGTATTTAATTAATATAGATATCGTTAAAAACGCATCATTTATAATCTGATTCAATAAAATAAATTTATAAACAATAAAATGATTGTCTAATAAATGTTCGTACAGATAAAAACATCGTCACAGTTAATTGGTACGTTCTGTATTGAATATGTACAGTTTTATGGACGATGTATCTAAAATGATGAATTATGCGATCGCACGTAATTATAAATTGCGCGTACTAATATAAATCGGAATAAAATAATTTTATTAAAAAAAACTAGCAACAGAACGTAAACTTGACGTAATTCATATCTAAGATGCTCCCTCATTGTCGACGACATTGTAAGATCAAGGAGGCCCCCTCGGTAGATTCAGGTGGTTCGCCGGGTGGCGTTTTCGATTTAAATGTCCAGGTATTCCCTGACTGTACATCCGATCGAGGTAACTTCTCGAGACTCGGCCTCCCCTTAAGAGCTCGCTCTACCAATGAGAAAAGACGTCGAAGAAGAAGGGCGAAGAAAGTAAGAATGCCTTCTTACGACGCGGGGAAGAGCGCGTGCCAGCTGCCGTTTCGAGGCATAACCGACGTTTCGGCTTCTTGTTGTCATTGTGTTACACCCCACTGAGGTTCCCCTAACGTCTTGGAGCCTAAACGGACTTCGCCTTCCTTAACGTCTTAAGAAACATACATAAGCTACGCACAGACTGCTGGCTCGTGCCAGGGGAGGAGTAACGGTTTCCGTTACCTTCAACATACACCGCATTATTATCGAGTCACGCATCTAACGCTATTGCAATGATTTCTCAAGATATAATTCCGTAATATTATTTTAATGAAGATTTCATGAAAAATATAAAAAGCAATAAAAAATAAAAAAAATATTGATGATTTATATATATTTTTAGGGGTCGTTTTTTCATTGCAACTATTCACAAGAATGTGAATCTCTTCATGAAAGAAAAAACTCTTTCTAAAAAACAAAAACTCAAATCTTTTTGTCTGTCAAGTACAATGTAAAACGACCGAGTGGTCTACTAGCCGAGAAGAAGAAGCAGGTTTAACGATAGATTTCGTCTTTCTCCTCTCCGCCTTTTATTGGCCACTGGCTACTTTTCGAGGCAATTATGGAGATACATTCGCGGCATATTGGCAACCAAGAACTGTCCAGGATTACCGGCGTTATTGTCGTCGCCATTTCGAAGTGCAGTCTTCTTATGGCAGTTGGCCAACATGTTTTTCAGTTTTTGCGATGCGATGGCAATCATGCTACGGACATTATCGGGTACCCAGGATTACTTAATTATATTCAATTGCTAAAGTTTTGTTTGCGCGACGTATAACGGCGCGACATCTCCACGAAAGTGTCTGGAGACTGCCGTTTCTGAATGTTTTTCAGAATGAAGAGAAACTCTCGTTGCCTATTCGGAGAAGCTCGTAAATCGCGCAAAATATATGAATCTATTTTTATATCATAAATGTATATTGTACGCATGTGTGCGTGAGTACAATGCATGTGATCGTTATAGAAAACTCGTAAAATTTACACTCTCATTCGTGTACGTAAGATCGTTATAAAGAGATAAAATAGCAGAACATTCAAACCGAAATTCAACAGAAAGTCATTCTAATCTAGATGTAAGAAAATAAAAACAAATATATATTTTGAGAAATCAGTTGGAGGTCTCGAGAAAACGTAAAAGTTGAGATTTAAGAGAATAGATACGCGCAGGAAAAGAGACGTGCGGGCTTTATCTAACGAGACATCGTGGTTTCTGGCGCAGCTGGACCTTGATCTACATTCGGAGTCTCGCAAACAGAATCAACACAGCTCTGATCACCCTTAAGGCCCGAAACACCTGGTTACTGTTACCTATCGATCGAGTATCACCTTAGCGATTGACAGACGATGATTATTGGTAATCAACAAGGCGCGAAGCTAACGCGCGTGAGATATCAAACATGTGCGAATTTTTTTGCTGCGCGATTTCCTGTTTAAATTGCGATGTTTTTTTTATTCTCTTTTACTCGCTCTTTTGTGACAAATGTAAAAGCACACGCGATTTATTTATGAAAGAATTAATTTAAAGCAACTCTTGGTTGTTATTAATAATTTTCGCTCTCTTATTAATTCGTCATTACTACGCTAGACGTATAGATGAGCGTGGATTATTAAATAAAGATTAAATTCTCTAGGAATTGCATCCACGAAAACAGTAGGCTCTTTTCTTCTTGAAATAGACAGATGCAACGTGACACGTCCGCGCAAATCTCCGCGGAGCGACGTGCGGCGAACGGTGGTCTGATCGTTTGAGCCAATCACGCCGTGATTGAGTATAATGGACTTGCGTCTTGTCCCCCAGGCCAGTGGCTCTCGAGCTAACTCGTACGATCTGCGCTCGGCCCTTCCGAACGGCTGATCGTCGACTAGGGTCGCTCTTGGGTTGGTCACCCGCGAGCCGTAAGTGACTAGGGCACAGGATGAAGGTTGTGTCCGAGTGAGCGAGCGGCCTGTTGGTATGATAATGAGGAAGGTGACTTCCGACGATCCATATATCGCGGAGAGCAGACCGAAGGGAGGAAGACAGCAGAAGCTCCGGAATGCGCCGATGATGATGAAGATGGAAGAGGGAGAGAGAGAGAGAGGGAGAGAAGTTGAAGACAGGGAGAGGGAGACAGAAGGAAGAAGAGAGGTACCATCGGCGATGATGGAGGAGGAAAAAACGCAGAGTCGAGAGGGCGGCCAAGAAGCGGACACTCCAATCCACTACGTCCCTTTCCGATTCTACGCGACGTATATGCTTGCCATCGCTACGATTGTTTCTATCTCTTGTCTCTCTTCCTTCCGCGGGCCCCGTGACGTAAATTGACATGAGAGACAGGACACGAAGAGATCGAGCAACGTGCGTCAGCAGGTCACGTCGTATACAACGAACCGGCTCGAGGAGCGGAAGACTCGTCGTAATCCGATGACGACGGCGCGCGGTAAGGGGAGGTTTGCGCGCCCGTCGTTGCATCGCTCGAAAGACACTCGGCACGATTAGTGGTTGTGCGTGGGTGCGTAAGAGCGAACAGGACGGAGAGAGAGAGAGAGAGAGAAAGAGAGAGAGAGTCTCCTACTGAGCGAGCTGCGGTGACGCTGCGACCCGATGAGGATACGAGGCAATTTTCCCAAACGCCGTCAATTCAGTTAACCAGCTAAATTCGCGAACGCGAGGCGAAGGAAGGAGGGAGGACCCCGGGACGCGTGTGAGAAAAAGGGATCGCCGGAGAAGCGGGACGACCGACTAAAGTGCTGGAAATAACGCGATGTGTTATTTGCATGAGAAGCGAAAGACTGGCTCGCTCGCGGATACGATGACGCCGGTACGGGCCGGTTCCCAAGTGTCGGGTGAGCTATGACTCGGTTAATCCAATTGAGTCAATTTGGGTTAACTTGAAGTCGTCTAAACAGCTTGTTTAGATGTCCCGCGATGTACTCTCAAGCCTGTATCCGGCTCTCTTCCTTCCTACTTTAATAAAATTCTCTCGGCATTCTCGCCTTCGATAAGCTCAGATAAGTAGAGCGATCGATGAGCACGTTGATCGAGATTAATTAAATTGCGCATGTTATTTCAATTTTTACAAGTGATCTATATTGAAATTTCATTATTTCATTTTTCATATTTTATTGCTCAATTCTTATTGACAAATTACCTCGGCTTTTCAAAAAGTGTATTCACACTCGAAATTGTGTCAATCATGCGAGTTTCACATTGTAAAAATAAAGCTATTTTCTTACAAAACTTTTTCTGTGCTATCTTTCGATTGCTTTATTTCGCAAATAGCAAAGGTTTTAGCGAACAAGCGTGATCATTTTCAGCGCTTCTTAACTAAATTTCCTCCTCATTTTGGCGTTATTTCTGCTGGTGTCATTGGAATATCGATCCATACGTTTCGAATTTATTGAGCAATTTTTCTACTTCGGTGTTATATAACGCACGTGAAATATCTTAATAATTTAATGTATATTCTAGAATTTTTTTTTAATTTTTTCAAAACTGCCATAATTTATTTTGATCGAGATTAAATTATTGCTTGCGAGTTTCAATGTCCAATGATCGTTTAATGATCGTTCCGAAAAAAGATTTGTGAATCGAGATCGACGATCGTCCCTTAGAAGGAACCAAAGACGTGTCTAGCTTAACCACCGCCTCGACGATGATGTAATCATTGAGCTCTATGCTGCTCTAGTGCGGGGCATGCGAGTATTTGCTCAGGGTACATACTAGACTCGCCTCCCCAGCTGACGTTGATTGAAGGAATAAGGGAAACGGCGAGCTCTCTCAAGTACCCAGCACAACCACCACCATCACCACTACTACTCGCCGCCGCCACGATCATTACCAACGTTTCGCCTTTGCCTGCTGCAGCCCTGCAGATCGACCTCTACGTATGTCATCGTCTCGACCGCCTCTATCATGAACGTACGATCATCATCGTGATGCCCTATGCACCGACGCGACGCGTCGGATACATTCAGGGTGGTTCCTCCTCTTTCAGTCTCCGCGTTAATTAAACAGGGTTTACATGGTTATATATCGAGACTTCGGGACGTGAAGAGAGACATTGACGACGTTCTGCCGCCGAACGCAATCCACAAAAGAGATAAACGCGAAGTTATTGCTACTATTTTACAGCATCTGTTGATATCAAAAGATCAAGATGAGATTCCGATACTTATGCACTCGCGCAAAGTAATCAATTTTTGTACAGATTGCGTAGTGTAATATTTAATAATATATATAGTAACAAAAAAAATGTATTAAATATCGTACACAGAATATATGACGTGTAACATTTTCCGTATCTTGCGTTCTAGCAGTGCGTGGAAGATACGGGAAAATAGAACGGTCGCGAAACGGATGAAGTGGTAAGCTCGCAGCGAGGGAGAGACAAACAGGGCTTATTAAGAAACGGAATGAGTCAGCCGACCGTGCGTGAGTGGGCGATGAAAAAAAAAAAAAAAAAAAAACAAACAGAAAAGATTGATTGAATAAAAATGTGCCCCCGAGAGATAGATAGGCGGGTATATCTGAGGATCCGGAACTTGTTGACAATGCTGCGGAAGGCGATACACCTGGACGGTCGCGTGCAAGTATTGACCCGGAGCGCGCTACCGGCGAATTGCGCGTGGCTGCGACTAAACTTTCTCGCGCGTCTCACGTGGTCAGTGGACCTCGTCTCCTGAAAAAGAGAGACCCCCGGTCATTCGTGCCGCGATTGCGTTCGTGTGATGGTGCGATTATTTACATTACTTCCGAATTGGTAAATAAGAGAGAGACGTGCGGTATGTCGGACGCGGAAGCGTGTTGCAACCACCTCTTTCCGCAGCCATTCCCCGACCGCGTCGTTTCGTGAATTCCCCCTTTCGAAGTTTATGCCGCGCGTACGTTCGAAAGTTCATTACATTCTAGAAAAATAAACAAAATTGTGTTAAAATTATACCACGCGAATGAAGCAATTATTATTATATTTAGCTTAAACTTTCGCTGAGTCAATTTTGATCGAAATTTTTCCTTAGTTCCTTTATCATCAATTATTGAATAACAAAACAAAATTATTTTGATTGTAATTTTAATTTCGACAAATTATTATTATTATTACACAATAGCTGAAACTCAGGTTTTTGTATTGCTTGTTTTTTTTTTTTTTTTTTTTTTTTTTTTTTTAATCTTTTTCTTCGATCCGATTAACACGATAAATGTGTAACCAAACAGCGTTTTTCATGTTTCTTTCTTGTCTGCGCGATATATGTAACTGCGATCGATATGTTGTTGCGTACACATAGCTGCGCATTATCTTTTCATTTATAAGTCTATAGAAGCACACATATAGTACACAAGAGTTTAGCATAATTGCGTTGAATAGAGATACTGTGTTATTAACATGCATGTAAGTTTTCATCTTTGCTATCACCCTTTCAAGATGTGTTATTCGCGAGGCACTTAACCATCTTTCGAAAGTTCTCTTTGTTGTCAGGATATTGGCTCAAAACGGTCGTTTAAATCTCAGGCGTCTAATGACACCCGCGCGATAATAGGGCGGCTGATTTGACAAGCAAAGTGGTTACGAAGACAAATGAGTGCTTTAGCCGCGCTCGGAACCATCGATCGTTCTGCGAGTTGAACCAGATCTCTCCTCTCTCCCTCTCTCTCTCTTTCTCTCTCCCTCTCTCTCTCTCTCTCTCTGACGTCATTAAGAGAGTAGGAATTACTGAGTGACACTCATTCAAAGATTTAAGTCGTACATAAGATATAAAAAATTAATGATCATTAGATATAAATGATACACGTTATTGCAACAAAAAAAAACTGAAGAGACAAAATGTTTTACAACGATGTCAGTTGAGTTAATGTTCTTTGCAGTCTCATTTATATTTAAAATTCAAGTAAGTTATGTGTAACACGTAGAAATAAGTCGTGATATTTTGTATCATTTCGATTTATTGTCGATCGAAAAATGAAATTCAATTCTCACAAATATTAGGTGTATTTTCTAGTTTATAGCAAATGTCAGTTTCATGTTTGACAGAGTAGCATTATAGTTATCACATTTTTCACAGATGTTTATTTTCTTAAACTGCATATTTATATTACACATAAACGAATTTATGATATTAAATTGATAATATGATTTAATTTGAGATGTGAAACACGATTACGAAACATTTCATAGAATTGTACAGCTATTGTAGCGATTTGCGTGTGTACGTTCTCTTACGAGGACAGTTCGCATGCTAAGGCAATTATCTGACGGTAGGAAGGTCAGGAGTGGGTGTAGATGGTATTATGTCATTCTTTTGTAGTTTCGCAGATCTTTTGCATAGTTATGTTTATCGTGCGCGTTCGATGATATTATTCTCCGAATTTTCCGTCGCAAGTTCCAGCTATATTATAATCGCGTCTAATAACAACATTAATTCCAACAGATTTATTTCGCGATTTATGTCGCAAATAACGCGATATATTAAGTAAATATTTCAATTAAAATCATAAGAAGCATTATATTTGTTATAATAGAAAAGAGCAAACTGCAGTTACGCTTGTGCGTATTAAAAGAATCATCATCGCATAGAACGCAACTGATCGAGCAAACGCAGGGTCGTTACGCGTATGCGTCAGTCCGTCGCGGAGATCTCCGATTTATGAAATAAGCCATCATCATAGATCCCGGCCGAACAGAGACGCGCGATGTTATGACACATTGGACACGCTCGTGTCTGTGTCCCCACATATATGCGCAACACATATCCGGGGGTCGGGTCAGTTCTCAGGGCTATCATTGCCTGTCGGCCGGAAGACTCACTTAGACCCGTCTTGAGTTACCCCTCTTCGTCCCTGGCCACCGCACCTCGACAAACTCACGACCATAATCCCTCCTTCCCTTTTCGTCTCTCCGATTTGCGCTCTCTCATTCTAGCTCGCGCCAACCAACAGCTCCCACCCTTATCTCGTCTCTCTCTCTTTCTTTATAGAGAATCTACTCTCTTCGGGTTCTTTCCTTCTTCGGGTTTTCTTCGCTCGCTCGTCCGGGACACTTGCCTTTTCTTCCTTTCGAGGCAGTGGTGTTGCTTACGACTTGGTCTCATGGGTAAAGCGAGTCTAACCACAGGTAGTCTAAATTCTTTTGCTAGTATAAGCGTTCTTGAAAAAAGAATTAGATTATTATATAATTAGTACACTGTTATCTTTGTAATAAATACTTGAGTTTCTTTCTCAGCAATTAATAAGTATAACATATTCGTACACATTGTGTTAATTTAAACGCTTTGCGTTTTAGTCGATTTATTTATGCGGAAAACGTGGGTGTATTTAATCTATCATCGCTCGCGAACTTGTTGCGAGATCGTGATGAGAGAAAGACGACTCGCGTGTAATACGCGTACACACACGCGTTCGTCGAGTGCGGACGCACACGCACACGCGATGCACACTCCGTGTGCGCGGGGCGTAATTGCGCGGGCACGGCAACGCGTAAACGTATGCGTATGGGTCCATTGTGCGTTTCCGTGGCGGATACGACTCCTTTTACCCTTTAGAGAGTATATCTGTGTGTATACACGGAGAACAGTACTAAGTACCAAGTCTTTTGCATATCAAAACCGCATGCAGATGCATCCTAGTACTGTTGTAATCGATTGTGGGTTTTCCCTCGCAGCGTGATATCAAATGATTGCTCAGCTATCACGCGAGAAATTGATTATTTGATTATTCATAATTCCGCGCAAGAAGTCAGTAATATTATTCTTTCAAGACTTTCCACGACAATTGTTTACTTTTTTCACAAGATTTTTAACAATCTCATGTATCTTCATAAACGAGAAATATTTAAAATCGATACGTGTAAATACTTTTCCAATATTTCCCAGTATGCATTAATCTCAGCGAAATTTTAAGATGAGTATAAGCACGCAAATATAAAAGGGCGTTTTGAGCAAGAATAAAATTTATCTATGCAAACATCATAATATCGCATTTCGATATATATATATCGCATATCGATATATATCGCATATCGATATATATCGCATATCGATATAT
>QVOB01007075.1:0-15061 GCA_014839585.1 Pseudomyrmex concolor
CACGCATATTATCATCACTTCTTCTATTTTTTCTGCTCTATGCGGCATAAAACCCAGCGCGGCTCAAATCCCGCAGTTACCCTATACAATTCTAATAAAATGTTAACAATGTGCTTTTCCGCTAACTTTTAAAGGAAAGAAGATATTTTTGTATCATCAACCTTCGATCTCTCTCTTTCTCTCCTTCTCACGCAACATAAACTGCACAGTTAGTGCGATGTATTTAACAAAAAGGAAAAAAAGAGTCAATATATCCACATTGTAAACATTATAACGCCGACCGAGGCCCTCGATCGTTAATTCGCAATTTCACTGAGCGTCAAATAACGAAGAAGGTGAGTGATTGAGGCCGCGCTGAAATTCGCCTTTTAAACGAGCTTAATTAATAAACTTCGTTCCGTCGGAGCCATCGGTCGGCCAACTTTCAACCTTAATTAGGGCTACGCTGTGTTCAGCGCCAGCACAGAGATCAATTTATTAAATAGCAGTCTTATTGAATTTGCTGTACAAAGAACCGCTATTTGTGGTTTTGATTGCAATCTTTGTCGAAGATTGACGAGAGAGAGAGAGAGAGAGAGAGAGAGAGAGAAAGAGAGAGAGAATAAATTTCAACGCGCACACAAACGTGACGGCGCGCGCTAATTAATAAAACGTACCGCGCTAATTACAACTTTGCCAAGAGAAACGTCGCCTTTACAAGTCCCGACGTCATGTATATGTAACTTTGTCTCGTATTTTATTTGCACAGTACTAATTGGTAACCGAACGAGAAAGTCTGGGTTTCCTCTTTCGCCCAACATCGAACCACGAGAGCTTCCAGAAAATGGAATGCAAAAGGCATCGCAAGTTCAATATTGCACGCGCGTTGCAATACCGAGACTATAACCGTTCTCAGAAAGTTGTTAACCTCGTGTCTTTGGTGATTCCGTTCCGAATACTTCGCATCGAACAAATACTTGTTTCCTCCGTGGATTGCCGAGAATGACAAAAAAAAAAAAAAAAAAAAAAAAAAAATCACTGCAAATAATTTATCATCTCAAATAAAAAATAGTAAAAAATTAATATTTCGCTATAAAATTTAACATTCAAGCTTTTTCTTTTTTTTCTTTAGCTTGCAATTAGATACTTTTCTGTCTCGATGAAACTTTGCTCTTTAATAGTCGATCATCTTTCGATGGATTCGCGACGGTTATAGACGTATCGAATTTATGTTGATTAATTACATCATACACGCGGACATATTAAAGCTGAAACTCATTACACATGGTATACACGCACGTGTTGCGCACGACGATCAATGTCACATTTGCAACGTCGAACAGTTTTGACAATAAGTGTCGTATCTTAATAAACTTCGCTCGTCACAATCTACGCAAGTACAATTTACATTAAAAAACGCAAATAATACAAAAAGAGTTAATTAATTATACTCTTACACAGATAATGTAATAAACTTAAATAAACTCTCTCTTATGAAGTATTCTAAAAAAAGTTAAAAATTAATTAATTAAATTTACTAAGTAGTATTTAAATAACTTTTAACCTTAACCAGATGTGTAAAATGTGTTAGCCGGAAAGCGAAATTTTATACATTAAATCGACGTTATACGACAACAGGACATACAAATGCGTGCGATTGTATCACAATTCAAGGTAATTTCTAGAAGATATTTTCTAGTTTGATCACAACCTACCGATGAATGAAATTGGGAAGTGAAACGTACGCGCTTACCCCGACGCGCTAAATTAAACACGATAGAAGATAAAACCTTCTATATATGCGCGTTGCGCGATAGCATCCATCGATCGTGTTTACAATGTTACCGGTACGGCCATTAATACCTTAATGCAGCCACGGGTACAATCGCGCGAAAGTTTATCCGGTTTATCGGGAACGCTCACTAACGTCGATTAATTGCACATGAACGTACGAGCGATTAATCACAGTTTCGTTACGCACGCCAATCACTCCCAGCTTCGTCTAATCTACTTACCGGAGAGCGGGAGAGAAAAAGACAGAGAGGAGAGAAAGAGCCGCATGATTTAGTCCGCGTCGAAAATTCAACGAAAATTGTGCTTCACGCGAAAACAATTCCAGATTCAATTCCGGAAGGCACCACGCCGCGAATAATCGGATAATTAGCGAAAAATCTGCGGGAAAATTCCGGAACACCGTCGATACTTAATGACGCGATAAACCGACATGATCTCGGGTCGCGATATCGCGGCATAATGCGATTTGCCCCCTCCTCTCTCATCGGTGTCAATACATTTTCGCTGATGTGTTCGTGAAATTAATTACATCGAGGGAAAATGTTCGTTTTAATTAAACTGTTGTGCAGCCCCGCAAGCGTGCGTTTAATCGTATAACTTTAAACGGATACCGCGTGGATTTGTCGCGGGATGGACAGAGAATACCTCTTTTTAATTAAAGTCATCGCCGACGGCGATTATTCGTGCGCGGCTTAACGCTGATTAACGTTGGAAAACGACGACAATTCTATAAGCCGAAGTACTCCCGTGTAGTAATCTGATGACGCGTTTCTGGAGCGGTCGTTTCCGCGCACAGATCAAAGCGAAGTCACTTCTCTCGCTGGGTCGCAGCGGAAAATCGCGGAAATGCGAACTGAGCCGAGAAGGTTATATTTTAAAGCAATTATAGTCCGACGGAAGCTGCAGCTTTGATGAGGGAACCATTGGAAAACGATCCGCATCGTTAAAAGTGGTTCTAGACATATCGGAGCGAAATTTGTCGGGAATCGGTGAAATTTCATCGATTCTCCGCACGCGGCTCTTCAAAAAAATACGACGTTTGATTTGATACCGTTGTTGAAATATTCAGATCGCGTTTAAAAGTTGCAAGCGCGATTGCAAACGTGAGGCTTTTTCCGCGGGCACGGCTGTAAAAAGATTGTTTTTAATTTGCAGCACGCAGCAAATGGCCCGGGCGAATTGCCGCAGCAATTAAAAATTTCCCGTACTCGAATACTGCACGAGAACGGGATTATTGGGTGCTTTTATATCGGACTTTCATTTACGCATTTTACACGCAATCGTGTTTTACCGGACTTTTGTGTTGTCGGGAAAAAATACATTTCCAAACAAACGGTTTTTCTCTGGTGAGACAAAAATTTGCGCGAGCGATGCGTCGATTATGAAACATGATCTCTATGAGCGTGAAAAGTGAATCATTTAGCGATAATTATATAACAAAGTTTATTTTCGTTCACTGTGTTACGAGTCTATAAAAAGTATATAATTGCAGTTTTTTCATTAAAACAAAATAAGAAAAATATATTTTTCCATTGAAAAAATTCATTTTCCATATACACGATACATACGTTATTTGTAGTTCAAGGAAACTTCCAATCTACGCTGACACGTTAGATCTCATTTGTATTTGCGACGGGAATACGCAAAATCGCGCACGGACGGAAAGCAACAAGACACGGGATGTCAAACTTGATTCAAGGCTGCAGTATTATCAATGAAACGACCGATCGAATGAGAGACCTCGTCGGTGAAATAAGCTCCCGACGAAATCACCTCGTGACACGTTTACGAAGCCGATTGAATCTCGAACGAATATCTCGGCCGACGACTTTTTTGCCGATTGAAGAGACATAACATCCTTATTACATCCGCGTAATCGAAACACTCGCCGCGAGAAAATGTGAACGAGTGATATACGAACGATTGGCGCACACCTTCGATTACAGAATTCTGTGAATTTTCAAGTTTTTTAAACGAGATGATGTGTATTTTCAAAACGAGATCTCGATTACATATCGATGACAGATCTTTTTTTTACGGAAACACCGATTTTATGTTTTAAAAACGTGACGTTTCGATCGCACACATTAAAGCTTATATATATATAAGTTGTAGTTGTCTCAGATAAAACGAAAATTATGAAATATCTGACATTTCGACAACAAATCCTGATTGAAATTAAACATTTTCGAAAGACGATCACATGCAAAAACGCATTGCTAATTGCGAGAGGAATTAATTTTCGAGTCGCGTGTGTGTTTAACAACCCATACAGTTCGGTCAATATTTGAATTTCGTGGTACGAGTTTGGGAAAGAAGAGCGTGAAATGAAAGTAAAAAAATCCGTGAAACTTTTTTCAGGACGTGACGAAAGCGGACCGTGAAATTGGAAATTCATTATGACGTTTTCGATTTTAATAAAGCTGGGAGCGCGAGCTGCAAACGGTATCACGAAGTTAAGTCCGCGCTCTTGAACAATATTAACTTCCTCCTTCGAAAGTAATATCGTACATCATCCGTGTGTAATGAAGCGCGAAGTTCGCGCGCTTAAACGCACCTTTCCCAAAATTGCGAAAATTCACAAAATTGCGAAAATTCGCAATTCGGTTTATTTACTCGCGTTTAATGTTGCATCGCGTGTTCAACTTCACAAAAGAGAGAGAAAATTCGCGATCGAGAAAACCAACACACGATGCAGAAGCGTTTTTCGGAGAGGAAAAAAAACAACCCTGCGGGGATTTTAATTATCGGAAAATTAATGAAGGCGGCCGACGACCAATAATCCATAAACGAGAAATAAATTAAGGAGGCGGTTGGAAATTTTTAAAGGACTTGAGAGAAGAACGACGTCGCGTTTATACCATGTCCACATAATTTTGTATAGTTTACCAATCGCTGTAAGAGCGTATAAGAACCGCGATTAGCAAACGTTGTTACAGAGGTTCGTGTAAACTGATAAGACTTGTTTTTCCACCTCTTTCCCTTCGTCCCCGAAACTAGGTCGATTCATTATGCCCGCGATGAATTATCGTTCATAATGCACATTAACACGTTGAATCAATTTCCATAATGAAAAACGATAATCGGAAGAAGATAGACGACACAACGCTGCTTAACATTATGTTTGTTCGGTCAATTACCCTTAATGTTTCCGAAGTGGTCGAGTTATCGCAATCAACGGAAGTACATCAGTGTATAAGAGGAAATGTGAAAGTTGCAAATGGGATTAACGTGTGGCGCTTTTACACCACAATATATTACATGCCAATATATTTAGCATGACAATATATTTATTATTATTTATTACATTTGTTTATTATATTTATGTAGCACGATATATATTGATTATTATAAATAGTTAATTCATTCTGCGTACGCACAATATTAGTTGCATTACTAATTCATCTTTTTCATAAAGAAAGATGCTTAAATATAATTAAAGCTAATTGAATTCACGCACGTGAGTATGTATTTAATAAAAAGGAGATTAGTTACATTAGCTCGCGGTAATTCACGTGAAATTAAACTCGCATTATCAAGAAGCTATATCCTAATGATGCGGTGGCTGAGGTGGAGTTAACGTTTACTCTGGGATTAGGCTTCGTTTCCTCCCTCCTCTTCCCCGCCCTCCAGCTCTTCGAACCGTAACGTAGGTAGGAGAACCTTCATTAGGATCAACGGAATCGAACGCGGGAATGGAACATCCAGCTGTCCCAGATACGCAGCAGAAATGTCGACAACAATGATAGAAAGCACGTAGAAAGCTATGCCTGGATCTCTCGCGATCTTATCCGCGTCCTCCCGGATCGTTCAATTCACGTCACGAGCGTTAATTTATTTTTCCGCGGTCGTGACAGATGCGAGTAAAAAAAGAAAATTCATGACGTACTGATAAATTCTCATAATTACCTAATAATTAACAACTCGTGAGATTAACAAGTAAATATAGTTCGCTCTGAGAAAAAGAGAAACGTTTATTGGAAAAAGTAAATGCTTGTGAAAACACAAAGTTATTAAATAAATGAAATCCTCAACGTTATTTGAAATTCGTTCGGTCTGCTCGTTTTGTTTGTAACTACACAAGAGAAGTTCCGAAATAATTCTCAAAATAATTTGTTTCTAAAAGCGTTTGGAAACGCTGTGCATTTACATCGCGGAGATATAATATACCCCCAAATGTACTTAAAAACCGAAAAGATCAAAGTAAATTTCTAGAAAAATAGGGCGCGTTCTTCAATGCTTCAGCAAAAACTGCTCGGGAGGATCATTTAATTTGTTAGACGAGACAGGTAAATTACTTCCTGAACATTACTCCGCCTCGCAAAGTTCTTCGATCATTAAGTAAGCACAAAAGCCGAGGGAAGAGTAATCGCGCAAAGTGCGACTTCGATTTCCGAGAGATGGGAGGATCTCGTCTCGTACGGAAAAGGACAGAAAAGTATCCGGAAAAACAAATCGTGATGTGGCGAACCGCTCGGGTTGTGGCTTAACGACGAAGAAATTTCCATTAAAGCAAGATCACGGAAGCGAATGTGAAAAATCTCACGGTAACGTCTTAATTGCGTCGTTTATCGCGCGATATCTTTTGCTCACGTCGGAGTTGCAACTTTTTGAAGAGAGAGAAGAATTATTTGTTATCTCTCGTGTAATATTCAACACAATTACGAATAATGTATGACCTCACGGATGCTTTCAGGTACGTTATGAGAAAAATATTTATTTCGCAACACAACTGTTCCAATACATAAAAATCTATTTCATCGAATATCATGTATTTATACTCTTTGCTAAACTGTCATTTATGCGAGTCTCATTTGCTCAATGACAAATATGAATATATTGTCTCATTAAAAAGTGCTATAGAATAAGTCAATGCAAAACACGCAATTCAGAATTCATTAAAATCACCGCGCAATTTTTTGAATAAAAATCTTTCAAAATTAGCACCTAATCAAATTGTACAGCCAAGCACATCTCACGTGGCAGTCAGAGTTTTAAATGTTATCTTTTGAAAAACGGACAAGATCTTTAGAAATTCATTCAATTGCACTTACAGATTATTCGCGTAGAATTTACAACAACCAAGACGTTACAACATGTTTTTTCTTCTGTCATACATACCGAGTTTCAATAGAAACAAGCTTGCTGGCAAGAAACGAGCTACATTAATTGTTTTAATGAGACTCTGTTATATCAGAGCGCGTATCCGCTTATTTCTCCGCGTACCAAATACCGTTGAATATTCCCGCTTGAATTGGACGAAAGCTAATCCCGGCGCCAGATGTGTTCGGGGAAACGCGATTAAAGACAGCGGGAACTTTCTATCCTGCGCGCAAACGAGTTTCGTGTCCAACGGGATCGTAGATGCAAGGCATGTATATATGTTATGTAGCAGCAAGAGAGAGAGAGAGAGAGAGAGAGAGAGAGAGAAAGAGAATCGATCTGAAACAAAGCTCTATTCGAAGCTCTACGAAGATGCGAGCGCGCAAGAGTATCTTTTAGCGCGATAAAAGCTCCTTGATCTCGCGATGCGTCGCCATGTCGCGCATTTTTGATTTTCATCGTCATCGGAGAACTGATTAACGACCGTTTTACATCGAAAGCCGATAATGAATTACAGTTAACAATGTTACCGGAAACCGGAATTAGGACCAAACTAAGGGAGAGGGAAAAAGTTTGTCGACGGATAATAATAAAAAAAAACCAGATTTCACGATAAAGAATCAAAGAATAAAACAAGAATAAAAAAACTACACACTCTCTTTGTGTAGGAACGTTGCATTGTTTCGCGGTAATGTGAATCGAGATCGGTGCTTTGATGCGCACAAAAGAAGCGCTTTTGTTTCCCTATTCTTTTGTAATTATGAAGTCGCTGGTGATTTTTAACCTCGTCAGAAAATGGGATATAATTTCGACTATAAGTTCGCACTCAACAAGCGCTTCCTCTTTCTCTCTCTCTCTGGATGTGACAGCACTCGCGGCAACTCGGCCAGTTGGAAATGATGACGCTAATGCACTATCGCGAGAGCCGCGCAATTGCGGATTAAAGCACGCGGTGCAATGTCATTCCGTCGAAACTATGTATTCGCGGTAAAATTTATGCAGCGCGCGCGTTACACAAAGAAACGTATGACGTGTTATAATGATAACGTGGGTTTTCTCTAACGCGTCAAAAGAATCCGTGAACAAAAGCTAAGCGCCAAAAATAAACTGATAAAGATTAAATGTCGTATTCGTGTAGCGGCAAATATATGCGACTACTCTTTCTCCAAATTTAACTCTCGGCCTCAAAAACAAAAAGATACATCGTTTTTTTCAAATTCAAAAAAAAGTTTCGCAATTATTTTACTGAAATACTAAAGTTGCACACACAAAGTTTCATTATAATTAAATACAAATCACGACGTAAAATAAACTCGCGCGCTCTCCGCGAAACTTGTTCGAACTGACTGTAACTTTTGTGCAAAAGAAATTAATAAGTTTGTCTGTAACAAAGAAAACCAAGTCTCTCGTTATTATTAATAACGATAAATACATTCAAAAATACAAATTTGTCGTGAAATGTTTATATAAAAATAGACAGATTAAAAAAAAAAACGATACAATTATATAACTAATAATTTATAAATAAAATGCAACGTAAAAAATCTCTTGTAATTTTTTGCATGCTTCACGTAAAAACTTCTTGTGAATTTCTTGCTCTTTATATTTCGGTCTTGTTTTTTTTACGCCGCGTAAAAAAGAGAAGAAATATAAAGAGTAATAATCGTTTTATGGAAGTGTCGCTATTTGACATAGTGCAGAATAGACAGTAAAATGGCGATATATGTTATAAAATTACGGTAGTAAGATGAGGGAAGTAGTGTCCGCAGTTGACAATGCTTCTGCGTCGGACGCCGCCGTACAAAGGATAACGAGCGGAAACCTTCCGCTAAATTGCGATTGACGGAGTTCAGCAAATGGTTGACGGTTTCGAGCTAACAATAGCCCCAAACAATTCAATATCTCCAACAGTACGTCAATTTCGCGGTCGATCGCCCGCATATAAACATATATATATATACACACACATATATGTATATAATATATCGCGCTAATACGAAAATTAAATCGCAATTTATAATAAATTATGCAATTACATTACAATATTGATAAAGCATCAAATTATTGCTGGATATCGCGCATCAATTCTGTGACAATGTGTCAAGCTTTTGATTCAAACTGTTCACGATGATTGATATGCCATATTTAATTAATTAGTCAATCCGCGCAATCAATGCCAGAAATATCAATGGAATATTTCAGTGAAATGATAATTTTGTCTTTCTTTTTTTGTAGAGCGTGGAATTATAAAACAAAATAGCGCGTTTAATTATACAAAATATGCAGAAATTAATATCCGCGCAAAGAGAGCAGCGTGCAGCGTTAAATCTAAAACGGACACGTTTGATTCGCTGCGAACGCGCACGATAAACGATTAAAATGATATTCCGCGGCGAGAGATAAGTCGATGAAGATGTGTAGGTACGTGTATCATCCATGCAAGTAAGTTTAACGGCGTGCATGTGCGCAAGCCATCCTAAATACCTACATATTGAACAGCTCGTTGACCTGGGAGGCACCGGCGTTACAAAGGCTAAAACCGGGAGACCTTTCGAGGCACTTCGATTGGCACAGTTTGCGGTTAATGACAAAAGTGGGCTACGAAAGGCCACCGCGAAACTTCGTAGGATGCCATCCATATTCATCTTATTTTACATTTACCGTCGGCGCCGATGGTGTCGCGGACTTTGTCGACGCGAGCGTAATCGCTCTCTGATAACAAGTCTCGCATTCGAAGTGGAAAATGTAACCCACTACAAAAGCGTAGGGAATATACGAGAGAGCTTTGCTTTCAAAGTGTTTGTGTGCGAAACGCTTAAGTCGTTCGAGCATTGTATAATAAAATACATATACAATACTTATAAATTTACCCGAGCGTAACACAGTTTGCATTTAAATGCAAATACACGTAAAACACACGTTTATCAAATTTATATTATTTTATTAGAAATGTATGCAAAAATAAATATTGTACTATGACAATATTTCTCTGCTAAAAAATCTAAAACTCTTATAAAACTGATACCACGTATAAAGCAAGAAAATTTTTAATTACATTATTTATTTTAAAAAATTATGTAAAAAGATTTTTGACAGCGCGATTATATATTAACGTGTTAATATATAATTTAAGATGTATACGTCATTCTACATGTGTACTTTACATATTTGCTCGTTTCTCGCTTTACGTGATTTCACGAGATTGTCGCAACGAAAACTACAGAGAATCTCATTACATCGTTGGGAGAAAATCGCACATATTTTGGCAAACGCCGACTCTCATTATTTGAAACGTTTGTGGCGCTTTATTTTCGAGAGGCCACAGTCCACGTTTGTTCTATCGCGTTCCGTTACAAGGCTGCTCCGTTCGCAAATCCGGCTTAATGTCGGTAGAACGAACGGTGCAATTAGGATGTGCATTGCAGCATTCCCCAACGTTAAGAAAACTTGCACTTGCGACTTCCTGCGGCGAATTCCGAAAATCCTGCAGAAGGCAGTGGCGCGCGAGAACTCGCGAGGATTACCGGAGAGAGGCGGTTGTTTAATATTGTACGCGACTACGTGCACGATATACAATTATATATCTAAGCGCGGAGGCAATTACGTAACTGCGAGAAGTGTCTTTGTGTATATATACTTCTTCAACAAGTGTTCTGTCATACACGACGACGTCGCCGACTCCCGCAAAAGAGCCCTTGTGATTCGTCCCGTGTGTTTCCGCGGAATATCACGCGCAACATCGCGCTTCATCTAACTCCTTTAGATTAATTTCAGATAACTCGAGAACGAGTTTCCTTTCTCCCCCTTCTCCTTGAGCAGAAAATATCACATCGAATATCGCGCTTCGGACGCGTTCTCGCGATGTACGGCCGCGTGCTAGATTAGATTGCGAAAAACCTTTTAAAACTGCGCCGGCTATTTGCGTGTCTGCGAAAACTGCAGGCGATAGCGTCTCCACGAAATATCAGCCTCATTACAGGAGAAATATAAAACATATAATACAATCGTGTAATGTAAATTAATAATTTTGGCTGATCTCGCGTCACACACACACACACACACACACACACACACACACACGAGAAAAAGAGAAAGAGAGAGTATGAATTTATTTCTGGCAACTCGGCATTTCTGGATTTAATTAACATCCGTGATTGATTCCTATTGTTACTGAGATAATTATCTCCGTCGGATAGAGTCAGCCTCGATGCGCAGTCCAGATTCTCGAGCCAGGCACAGAGGCTCGATTGGTAATTAGCAATTACCATGCAAATACGAGTGGGACACGCGGTTGCGAGACTCGGCGTGTGTCGCTTAGCGGATATTTATTGTAAAAAATACTTGTACGAGCGAAACTTTTTGTTTTCCTCGGTTTTTTATCGCGCGTTATTATTCCAAACGAAAAAAAAGGCGCGAACAATGGTTTTTTTGTTACGCGAGTGCGATCTGAAATAGATGTGATACTGGTCGATGAAGACTTAATTTAAACCTTCCGTTCAATGAAAATATTCGATTCTTTATTATAAAAATGTTATATTAGCGTTCTAAAACTATTATTATCGCCTTCGATTCATGTAGGAACAAATGTGTAAAGGTTACACTAGGAAAAAAAAGTACATCTATTAAAGAATACTTTCTTATTACAAACTGTCACTTGTGATGAAAGAGATAAATCGAACGAGACGATGTAACACTGATGATTATTCAAGTAAAAAAAATGTTATATCAATCGATTTTTCTTTCCACTTTGTACTTAAAAAAATTCTTCAAAGATCGTGCAATTTTTAAAAATCGCAAAAAGTGCGTGTGTGTATGTGGAAAGCGTGGATATACTCTTATCGCAAACTTTCCTGCAGCGCAGGATAAATGCGACAGTGAGTGAATTGTCGATATCAGGTTTATTTCAGAAAGTTTTGATGCCATCAAAATTCGAATAATCCATCTCAAAACTGACACACGAGTACTCAAATCCGATTCAACTGGCAATTTTTGCAAAATATTTTTGTAGGTGGAAATCAATATATCTTCTATCTCGCTGATTATTTAAACATTATACAAAATGTAAAACCAAATGTTTTTACTTGCTGATTTCTTCTTCTTAATTTTATTATTATGTGTAATCAAAATTTAATTTTTGACTTATCGAAAATAAAATCGGATTTAGGTAATTGCGAAGTTTACAAGGCGAGAATCTTGAGTAATTTTGGAAGTGTTCCAATTGCATATTCGATCCCCGAGATCGGGGGATCATTTCGCAAGTATATTTCCTACGTAGAATTAATTCTCTGCAACATGTGCAACAGGCGCGGTCGACGAGCGCGGTCGAGTGCAAAGCGGAAGTAGGTTTGCGTGCAATCGCCGTGCGAATGGATGTGCCATCGAATGGAACATTACAGCTCTGGCATGGTCCATTGGCGCCGGTCGTGGTGGTGTATTTCGCGGCAACTTCTCCGGAAACTTAACGTCAGCGCGCGACGAACGCGGTATTAATTATGTCAACAACGATTACGTCGAGGAATTTCGCGAAGAGTAAGCCGGTTTGCCAGTCAAGTCGGCACGAGCTTGCTTTGATTGCGTGGCGAGTTGCGCGATTGTGTGCAACAGACAATTTGCGTGACGTAGATTGAGAGAAGGAAAGCTTGTCACCGAAGTATAAACATTTACAAGAAAAAAGGTGATCGAAACAACATATATATTTTTAAATAACAAAAATCTGAAAATGTGTCTAATTCGTGTAAAAAAAAAAAAAACCCTTTAAAGTAGAACAACGATATTCGTTACTTCTCTTCTGTTACTTCTCTAAAACAATTGGAACTTCAAACATTTACTCGCCCACTTTTTATTCATAACATTCGAAGGTGAAAGAATCTCACTAGATCGTTGATCCCTTTTTTATTGTCTTCTCTCGAAGATATCGCGAGAAGAACGGGAGGGAGATAAAAACTGTATCGCGGAAAAGAACTCCACAGATTCCGCGTCCTCATCGAAGGATCCGAATACACCTTAAACACATCCATTACAAGTCCCATCGAAACTTGTGTGTATTACGAAATTTAGGAGACTGCGCGAATTTGGCTATCTGACTTCGCTATCTAACGGAGGCCTTCTTGTTGGCGAACATTTCCAAAGTGGAGATATCGCACGTGGTGCCCGGTCGATTATTTCGAAACTCCGGGGTTTGGAAAATGTACAGCGAAAAGCGGAGGCGTGTCTCTCGCGCTTTTTCGGGGAGGAAAAAAGCTTTCTCTCCCTCGATTTAAATTCGTTCGAAATCACCGGGACGAGCAATGTGAGAAAACGCGACGAGAAGGATACAACCTCTTTCCTACGCATTCCATCCTCTCTCTTCGTGCGAATCTCACGAAGAGATCGAACACACCGACGCTTGGAATTTCTCGGGAGATGGAGAACTTCCTCTCGCGCGCGTACGCCGAGAGATCGCCATCGCTAATTACATTGTTGCACGTTAGCGGCGATTAAATAAAGCTAATCGGGAGTTGAGGGTATGCTCAATCGAGATAAGACGCGCCGATAGCGCGCAAAACACACAGACGCGTCGGGGGAAAAATTTTTGCCCGGCGGAAGAAAACCTTTGGAGATAAAACACGAGAATATCTCAGATTAGTACGTTTATCTTATCAATAAAAGTGTATTTCCCTCGCGGCAATCTATCTGAAGAATGTAAAATTGAATACGCACTTTTCCAGATCAAACATATGGACCGCGCGCACAATGTTTTAAAAAGCGTCGTTACGAGGGAGACTCGCGAAGCAAGAAAATCTTAGCGCGAGCAAAGTTTTCCCGATCCAAATCCGATTTAACCCACGGATCCGATTGGATTTTGGCGTAAGAGAAACTGTACGGAAAACCGGGAGAGAAATTTCGTCAAAACGAGAGTACTTTCGAGGGTTGTTAGACGGCTATGGGATGCTGCTCCCGGCGCCGATACTTCGTTAGATAACTCAGTAGTTCGATTATTTTTCTCTCGTGATCTCTCGTTCTTGTTCATCACTTTGAGTAGATTCCAATCTTCTATATTTGTCTCATTTTCTAATTGTTTGTATAAGAAATTTGAAAGAAATCTCGCAATAGAAAAACAAAGCAGAATCTATTTTCGCGCGTCTTCAACGATTGAGAGATTTCTGATCAAAATTATTAGTTTCGTTTAACGAAATAACTTATTTTGCTTAAAACGCGACGCGTTTCTTCTTCTTATATAAAATTACTCGAGTATTACGTATTCCGGAAACTTACTTATCGTAATCCAAAGCTCAATTTCACGTTTACAACTCTCAGCCGAGACAACCCTGAAACTTTGCTTCGGGAAGACGTTTCCATATCTGGATTGAATTCGCAATGCGAGAAACTTTCGCAGTAAAATGAGGGCTTGAAAGAGACAGACGTCATTCTCACGGGAGTGTGCACGTTTACTGCGTCTACTCTCGTGGGAACGACAGCGACGACGTAAACAAAAGAAGACTCGTCAAAGACTCGTTTGGCGGAAAAATTCGGTTCCGATTACAAATCCGGTCGAGACAATCTCCGGGACGAGTGTCTCGGAGATTCGTGTCGTGCGTCTCGGATGGATTTTCCGCGCGCTCGTCAAAAAGAAAAAGCTCACTCTGTGGTCAAATAGAGCGCGCATCCACGAAGTTGCTCTGACGGAAAATCCCAAACTCTCGACGATCGTGAACGGTTTCGTGCGCGCGGAGATTAAACTTCCCTTCCGCGCTATATCACAACGTGGTTTAAACGCTCGACCTCGTCGGAAGAATCAAATAGTTGCGGAACGAGACTATTTTCGGTACCTTCTTGCGCAACTATCGCAATATAACGAAACTATGTAGCTTTGATTGCGCCGTGAAAAAGAAATTCTCGTCCCGCCGCGAAAACGATAATGATGTACTTAAAGTTTTTGCGGAACGATTCGCCGCGCGCTGTTGGAAATACGCGCCTTTTTAATGCGCCTTAATAAAAGAAAATCGCATTCCGTCGTGCGTAACACCGAAGCGAGACTGCCGAGTTCTTTTAGCGACACGCATGTTTGGTATTTTAATTACAAATAATCTGTAAAACACATTCGTACGTAATATTAATAATTACGAGAAAAAAATGTTAATTTACTTTGTGAAATTTAATTGTCCCACTCTTTTCCATATGTTTGTCGTATATGTGTGTGTGTGTG
>QVOB01007076.1:0-16335 GCA_014839585.1 Pseudomyrmex concolor
CGAACAAAAAATAGTTTTGTGTTACGGATGAACTACTTTACATGCACACAAAGTTTCAGAATTTTCTGAATTTCCGGGTTGCCTAACTTTTCTTGTAAGAAGAGTTGAAGCAATAAAATTCCACGTAAAGACTTTGTACTATGTATCACGGACCTTTTTGGAGTTATTAGGACCTTTTGGAGTTATTAATTTCAAAAAGATGAGATCTCTTTAAGTAAGAAAGATTTTTTTCAGCAATCGTTTTTCTTCCAAATTGTCAAATCATCAGGTCTTTGAACAAAGTTCAAAAATCGTATCTGTGCAAAAAAAACCAAGAGTTATAATTCAAACTAGTTTTTTTTAACTTGCTTTTATAGTATCTGGATATTGTCAAGTATTGAATTAATATTTTTAACTATCAAACATACAAATACGAAGATGTCGTGTCTGTGAATTGTGATAGAAAACATCTTCAACCATTATCGATTCTCATTTAATTACTCCTACGCATCTGCGAGACTTACCGCGCGGCATACGTGTATTTATACATATGTATATTTTGCAAATGCTAAAAGTGCACGCGCGAATTTTGTTCTAACATTTGTTACTTATCTTTTTACATATTTAATTTTATGATCATATATATATATATATTTTAATATACTTACATATTTAATATTTTTATGATCATATTTAATATAATAATAGAAAACGACTCATATGCTATGAGTTTTTCTCGCGCGATATTGCAATTTTAATCATCCTTTCCGCCTTCCGCATGTATACTCATCATCAGTATCTCAATATCGTCACGAGGAGAGACTTGCGGGTTCACAACAACCATCACTAGCAAACACCATCGTTACCACAATCAATCGCCACTCAGTGAATTGAGCAGGGAGAGAGCGCTGGTCAATAAATTTGTAATAACGTACTTACCGGCGTATTCTCTCGCGTTTGTATATATGATATATTGAGACGTCTCTCCAGGTGACATTAGAAAAAACTTACACGAGGAAGAATCTCTACGTAGGGGGAGAGACAGCACACACATGCGAAACGAATAACACACGTAACAAACAATATCGATCGCTCGTGCGATCGTTATACTAACAGAAAATTCTTGACGTTGCCGAACCGCAGCGAGAACGCGGGCAGAAGCAGCGCCGCGTTCACCATCACGATGCCATAGTAAACGAGGAACTTAAAATAATAGCGGAAGGTGCGGCTGGTTTCGTAGAGGAACGGCAGCACTAGGATGAAGCCGACGAGGATCAGCTCGAAGCACGCTGGACCCATTTTTTTTTCTTCTTCTGAACGGACGAAGAAAAAGACGGATCGCGCGTGTCACACCGCTCCGAAACGAAATTTTACGTTTCGCGCACTTTCCCTCCCTTTTCGACGGAGAGAACAAACGCTGTGCGGACGATTTTGCTCGGCGAGACGGGCGCTCCCTCGCCCGACTTGGTGAGGCTTCGGCTGGTGCGATGCCACCGGCGGTTCCTCGCGCTTCACATATACACCTACACACCGCAGATTCTATATAACAAAACGCGCTGCTGCGCAGGCGAACACTGCCGTCTGCGATCAGCAGCAGAGCGATTTAATACCGTCTACCGTCTGCTGTGGGTTGCCGCCATATAGCGTAGGGAAAGAGAAAAAGAGACGGAGAGAAAGAAAGCGAGAAAGAGTATTATTCACCCCTGCTAAGCTGGGTCGGCCAATGTATCCACACGCGCGCGCGCGCGCGCTCGCGACCCTGGGACTCTATTAACTTTAATCTAATAAGTGTGAGTAATATGTATCAACCTTTTGTTTTTTAACTTATTGGATATATCGATCTTTAAACGCGTTCTTCTACAAAAAATCTGATGAATCCGGTGTGTGCAAATGTTGTATTATGCGGCTGTCAATAATGATATTGATACGTGCGCGCATCTCCTTATTCTTATTTTATTTAAGTCACACGTGTTAAAAATAAAATTTTGTTTTTTACTTTTAACAGGTAAATAATACACATATTAGTATAAGTGTGTGTACAATATATGTTTTTACGTATAATATAAAGTGCATGTAATATCTTCTTATTGTGAAAATTGGAGATTTTAATTGTTGTAATTGAAACAGAATATATTTAACACACGTGATTATGACTTGTAAAAAACAATACTTGAAATAAATTTAATTTTATATTTACTTCTACATTTTCTTCTATATGATATTTCTTATATTCGTTAAATCGCATAATATTTTTGTTTTGTTACATATATTGTCATCTTATGGAGTTTTAAACTTTAAATATTTTGTTTACTTAATCTCAAAAAGAATGATTTGTTTCTTTTACAAATGGTGATTACTTGTACTACTTTGGCTTATTGTTTTTTTGATGCGCGTGTATGCGCACTTGATCAAAACTTGTACAAATATTTAAAATAACTCACAGCTGATTAGACGTTTATCATCAGATATATCTAGCACGTGTCTAATAATATTTAGTTGTTTTTTATATGGGAATAAATAATGTGTGACAATATACAGAGTGTCCCACAATTACTTTAACATCTCTCGTAGAGAGATAACATCTATCTATATTCTTTTGTCGGTTTTAGGTTAAAAAAAAAATTTACATTAATTAAGATTATACACACATATATTGTTTTATTATTTCTCAGTGATAAACTCCTGTTTGTACGTGTTATTTATTTATTTCATAAAACTAGCTTACGTACAATTCATAAAACTAGCTTATGTACAATTCATTAATATCCAAAATAACTTGACATTCAACAATATATCCTCGCAATATATGAGATAAAAAATTTACTATATTTGCGAATATATTTTGAACTGAGCGGCCATAGATGTTATATTGATTTTTAGTTTCCTTCTAGACGCGTGTCCCTAGAAAGCGATGCAAACATTGTTAAAGGCTGTCTCTACGTGCGACGTAACTTGCGTCAGCCAATCAAATCGTCTCGGCTACTACACGCAAATCTGCTGAGACGATTCTCAGCTCTTCTGTGCCTGACAATGTGTCTGTTTGTTTTTTTGCTGAATAACAACCTACAACGTCCAGTCAACAAAGAACTATTTAGCAAATTGTAAACAAATGGAACGTAAAAAGTACTTTTTAAAACCCGTTCTACATTAAGCGCAAGACGTAGAATTGACCAATCGCATGGTCAAATCAATCAATCGACCAACGTGATTGGTCAATTCCAGAAAACCTGCAACTTGCATTTACGTCTTGCGTTTAATATGGGCTTAACATGCTGATGCGCCTGCGTAGAGCTACTACCTATTTTTACACCATTTTTACACATATCCGACATCATCACGAAACACACAGAACAACATGAAACTTTTTGCATAAAGTTGAATAGGTACACGTGCACGTAAAAGTCGCGGTAGTAAGACTATTATATATTACATATTATGTAAAATATTGAAAAATCTAAATATTATGTAAAAACTGATCTTGTTGTTCGACTCGTCCTCAGAACTTTCTGTTTTTTTGTTCTTAGTTTAGACGCTGTAGCTAATTACAAGCAAAAATAAGGACGGAAAAAAAAGGGCAAAGTGTTGTTTGAGAGATGACCTGCGCGGATTGGCAGAGATTTGGCGCGAACCGTTGAGCAAAGTTTCAGATTTCACAATCGGTGAAGTTCTACGAAGATCTGTATACGAGGTTCCTTCTTCGTGCTGTGTCGTGTTGTCTTGAATGGCTTTGCTTAATTTTTGCAAAGAATTGACATGAATTTTCCAACTCGGACGAGATCCTAAAGAAGAAGAACTACGCACAAGGTATTTCTGCTTTTATTTAAGTTTGAATATATACATCAATTATGTTTTCAGAGCATGATCCTCCAAGTTCAGTGTGATCTAACCCTATTTTCTCGCGATTCAATCTTTCAAATCTTTCTTTTACGGTGTAATGTTGTCTGTCGTTAGTAAAAATTATTTGAGTATTTTTTAATATCTGCGTGGAGTTGTGTTTCGTTTTTCCTGTTGAAAGAAAATTAATATATTTTCGAGGTAATAAAACTTCTAGACTTGGTTTTCCAAACACCTGTTGATGTGTGTTGGTTACTTAATTCTGTTAGAATTTCACAATCATCGTGATGATAATCTTCAAGCATGCCGTTTTTTTTTGAAGCAACGAACTCAGCCACTCTACATATGTAACGTATGGTACTTCTGATATTCGATCGATTCGATATAGAATTTTCTACATGTGTTTGAAGAATGTGAGGAAGCCATTTAGAAATTATACCGAAATTAACCAATCACTGCTCACACAGTCGTATCGAATTACTAATTGACCAAAGCGATTGGTTATCTTGCATTTCTTGTAGTTGAATAATATTAACTTTCAAATACCTTGCTTTTATCTTTAGGTTTTTTTCCCTGACTGACTGCGCTAGTTCAGAGTTTATCTTTTTCCTTCTAATGTGTACAACAAAAGATAAACTTTGAATTAGTGCAGCCAGTTCAGGGAAAAATACAGACCTATAGTTTACACGTATATATTTTTGAACCAAAAAAAAACATTTTTTTTTTTTAATTACAGTTTTTGACTATTTAATAAATGTATTACATGTTTTTAAAATTATTTCTCATGAGTATATAATTGTGCAAACAATAAATGAATTATTAATTGAAATAATCTAACCTACCAAACTTTTCTTAATCTGTCTTTTAACTGAATGTAATCTTTCTTGTTGCAGATGTTGACACTTTTGTGATAATTGATTTCGCCACCTCATTTAAGACTGTTTCTTAATATTGAAACATATAAAGCTTGCACACACCATTTACAATAATGAAAAGGGAAGAGCAAATTAACGAAGTTCGCACAGTTATTGTATCATTATTGATCTCCTATCAACATAACTTGTCACTTGCTGCTCTTGACAATGCATATTTTAAATTGGAAAATGAACGCATACCTTGGCGCAAATTGGGCTATGAGAGCTTATGTGCGTTTCTTAAAAGTATGCCAGATGACTTTGAAGTCTACTTGATGAATGGTACTAATTATGTTAGAGGCCTCGAATCAGAAAAAAGCTCGCATGTAAAATCACTTGTGAGTCGACAAAAGAATAATTCAAGACCGAGACAATTTTCATCTTATGCATCATCATCATCATCACACAACTATGGGCGTACTACGATTCCATTTAACACGCTAAGCACTCTTGTGCAATATATTGAATCATTTCCAAAGGGTATTAACATGCAGGATGCTCTACAGTTTATACGGACAGAATATCCTAATATAAGATTGAGTGTACATGATTTGAGGTCGCAACTGCGCGAGGTGTCGCACCAAGTGTATCTAGATAACAATATGATTTATCCGCAACATGATACCTCTCAGAAGAATGATCACCAGCAACCGAGATCAAAGCCCAATTTACAAGCTAATTCACATACAGTTCCAAATGTGGAAACTATATTCGTCGCTGCGGGTTTATCTGATGAAGAAGATGTCAATAATACTGGTAATTTGGCAAATAACTATGTAAACGGCAATCAGTCAAGGAGCCCGAGTGAAAAGTTTGTGGCAGATCACCGAAATCAAATGCTAAACGGGGTAATGAACGATCATGATGACATTGATGTGAATTACATTGCTGCAGCACAGAGAGGATTTCCATATTCAGAACGAGTAAATGTTCTAATCAATGATAAAATAAAGTTACGATTAAGCGAATTGATACAAAAATATCCAGATGGCATTATATGCGCTGAGTTGCCTGATAAATATTTGAAAGAATATAACGTACATCTGAATTACGCCGAACTGGGATTTGCTAGTGTGCGTGAGTTCGTATATTATTTGCCACAAATCTTTTACGTGAAGAATCTGAACGTAGACGGCGACGTCTTGTTATTAAGCGCGGATAAAAGACCGACGGTTCCTGAATTGGAATCGTTTGATAAAAAAAATATTGAAAAGGAACGAAAGTTGCGTACACAAGAGGAAGAATATGACAAGGCTAAGAGTCCTCCAGTTCCGACTGACATAGTAAGTAACATGATATTTATTATGTGAATATTATAACAATTTTTATTAATATGCAATATTTTCCGTTTAAAAACAATATAAGCTTGTGATCTTCATACTAATGTAAGATAATCTTATTCTGCGGTTGTGTGTGATCCTCCCTTCCATACACACACACACACCTGCCAACATAGCCAATCGAGCATTTGTTCCCGATGATGCAATGAAGTATCATGAAAGTGTGAAGCTAATACCGGTGACCGAGTTAAAGGAAGGGAAATTTCTTGAAGTATATATCTCAGAAGTTTTCAATCCAAGCTTCTTTTGGATACATCTTAGACAATATAGAGATCAACTTGTACAATTGATGGAAGATATAAAGTAAGTACACACAAGGAATACTTATCTATTGCGGCGCAATATTCGAGTCGTGACTTACAAATTTGTTTTATCTCCAGTGAGTTCTATAATCGCAATTATACGAAGTACGTTGTTCCTAACGTTGGATTGATAAAAGGTCTATATTGTGCGTGTGTGTACGACGATAGATGGCACAGAGGTGTCATTAAGAGTGTAAAACCGGATTTTCAAGTGACAGTGAGTAAAACAAAATCTAACAAAATAATGAATAACAAAAAGAATTCAAAAGTTTATTTTTACTAATTGTGATTTATTTCCACAGATATTGTTTATTGATTACGGTACCGTAAAAACATATCCGTCTGACAACATATGTTATTTGTATAGAAAATTCACTCGTTTGCCTGTACAAGCAATACCTTGCGGCCTGTTTAACATTAGACCGTATGTTGGTGATCGCTGGAGTAGTAATGCGAACAAATACTTCTGCGACAAAGTCTCGGGACATCTCTTAGCCGCAACCGTTCATTCTATTGACACTGCGGTAATTTTTATTTCTAATAGAGTAATATATCTTACAAAAGATGGTTTAAAGTTTTTAAAGTTTTGTATAATTAGTTTTAAGTATTTAATATTGAAGAATAATCGTGTGTGTCGTAAAACTTAATCATTAAAGCCTTTATATCAAATTATTCAATTTATTAGTACTATAGAATTTGTACATATGCGCGCGCGCGCAATGAAAACCTATGCGATATTATTTATCCAATTGCACTTTTACAGCACAATTCCTTGATGGTTATTCTCACTGATACCAGTGAAGAAGAAGAAGTTCATATAAACGATTGGTTAGTAAGCCGAAATCTAGCACGATTGGCTGAAACGGTGCGTATGTGTTATTTTCTTTTTTTTTATAAAGATTGTAATGTATGCAATAGAAGTGGTGGACATAAAGTTGTCAAAAAATCAGATGCGGAAAAAACACTAGATAAAACACAAAATATAAAAAAGAGAGCACAAACATCCGATAGACTATACGTTAGAGATAGCAAAAATAGAGAAAACAAGAATGTCAAAGCTTCGCGTAACATCCCGTTCAGCGGAGAAAAGTTATTGCTTAAATTAAAGAATTTTAACTCGTCAGATTCTAAATCGCAATTGAAAACTAATTCGCAAACGAAACCATCGAAATTACTTGAAAAATTAGCTGCATTTTCAGAAAAGCAAAAATCGACGAGTGCCAAGTTTTCCTCTAATTCGAGCGTTTGCACATCAAAAACGAATGAGAGTTTTGCAAGTGATACGCAAGAAAGCAATGTAAGAACGGGAATAAATTCAAATTTGATTTCGAGATGTCAGACGAAAGATTTCGACGACGGGATGCTCGATAAGAAGAGTGTGTTTGGAGAGTTTTCCAGTCTATATGGTGGGCGCGGTCATAGAATGCCTTGCGATTGGTCTGCAAACTTCAGGGACGATTATCCTCGAAGGACTGCGTGTTCCTCAAACAGTAAACTTGTAACAAAGCTTAAGCTTATGAATATAGAAGATAATAAATCGGACTCACAGAGAAATGTGAAACCTATTAGACCATGCCCGTATTTTCAGCAGTTAGCTGAAAGAGAAAACGAAGGAAAGTATATTTGGACACCCGAGATGAATGTCAAGAATACCGTTAACAACATGTCTCAGACTATAGCAAGTCTGAAACAAAGAGTGGAAATACCTACTGACGAGTACATAGCTGTGACCGTGCCTGACAATGTACTGAAACTTATGCATGATAGCAATCAATCTCAAGATACATTAAATTCTACTACGAGTTCTGTTGAGATCAGTAGCGCATCCTCTTGTGACATCTTGAATTCTGCTGCGAAATCCGTTGAAATCAATGACGTATCCTCTTGTGAGAAATTAACGAAAAAATGTTCCGTAAATAGAAATGGTGAAATATGCGAAACAAAATCCAGTCAGAAAATAGAGGAAGATGAAAATTCTAACGCAGAAACATTAGATTCATCTAAATGCGATACAGACTGCTCTGAATTTGATACAACCAATGAACCGGTCAATATGAAATACAAAGAGCTTCTGGATCATTTGATGGAGAATATGCAGAAAAATTCAACGTACTCGAATTCGACGACAAAATCTCTTAGTAGCGGACAGAGTCGGACGTCTTCACGCATTTCTAGTAGCAACAGCAGCATTAACAGCAATAATAGTAATAGCAATTATTACACAACAATCTCAATACACAATGAAGATTACGAGATGCTTTATCAAAAGAACCGAGAGAAAATCTCTGATGAACTAAACACGTCATCGAGTATCTCCAATTTAGACAATGAATCCGAGATGATTAAGCTTTTGTCTTCCGATTCTTTCACTTCTCTTACTTGCGATAATTCGGATCAAGATCAGTCAAATCAATTCTGCGAAGCAATATCCACCACTTTTTCCAATAATGATTCAAAACAACATCTGACGAATTATGATGAGATTTTGGAAAACTGTACTACTGTTTCTTCTGTCGATGATTCAGAACAACAGTCAAATCATTCCTCGGAAGGTGATTCGAAATTGTGTCGAACAAATAATGTCTTGGAAAATAATTCTACTGTTTCTACTACTGTTTGCGAGTTAAAGCCTCAGCCAAACGCGACAGCAGAAACTTCACTTTTCTTGAAGTTTCAACAGATGTTAAAAATTACGCAAAGTTTAGTGACAAAGAATAACGGTTCTGATTTAGATTCTGACGATTTAAGTGATTCGGATAACAATAACGAGGTGAATGACGTGAATAAGAAAGATGCCAAAAGCGACAAAAGCTGCGACACGTTTCACAATATGAGCGATGAGACAAGTGTCATCAAAGATGACGAACACTGCGACGAAGAAAGTATTAAAAACGACGAAAGCGTCCAAGTTATCAGAAATGACGAAAAATGCAATAATAAAAGCGAATCGATGAACGAGTCAAAATGTTCACTCGTTGCGTACACACCGCCATCGAATAATCAAACATCCGATGAGGCGTTACTTTTCAACGATTGCGATTTAGAGTTTGATTCAGAGTGCGAGACAAACGACGACAGATGGGACGTTTGTGGGACGTTTATGGGACGTTTGGTTTCCCAAAATCAAATTTTCTTTTCTTTTGAATAAATACAGCTTAACTCAAAGTTAAAACCACCAAAAATGATATATAACGCGCATGTGTGTTACATTGCAATTTTGTTAAAAGAGAACGACGTTTATATTTAAATAAAAAAACGAAACTTTATACACGCACGCACGTACATATACACATATGTATCTACATAGAGTTGGGATTGAATATTAATCATTTTGTTGAATCATTAGGTTGTTTCCTTAAAGGATTTATCATTTCTGTGTGTTAATATTAGTACGACGGTAAAGATTATTCTTTTGGATTGATTCTCTTGTGTCATATATACTTGATTGTGAACACACTTTACTAGCTATATATATCTATCTATCTATAGTAAATATACATTTTTTATTTCTTTACATATGTTGATTAACTCTTAAAAAAATCTTGATCTTATTTCAATCTTATAATGTCATGTATATCATATATGTGTACATTCTGTAATAAGTAAGACAAATAATGTATAATAAAGAGAGATAAGAGCACAAAAACTGTGTAAAATTATTACTCAACACATGTAGACACATACACAAGCTCCATGATTTTCGCATTTGTGCTCGTCGTATTTAAATATTAATATAATAAAACATTTAACTTTTAACGGATTTTTTTATTTTCTACATTTGTTTTTGTTTTAAATAAATTAAATATTAAATAATAATAATAATAATAATAACTTAAATGTTTATTAAAAGTTTTCTTAAACATTTCATCTCTTATAATTTTATTATAACGATATTGAGAGACATAATATTTTATCTGATTTTTATTGTTTGTTTTCGTTACTCAGGATACTGTCGACATGGAAAATTTAGTAAAGTATGCTCTAAACATTCACAATCGACTACCTATATATTGTTTTGCGGAGGACAATTTAATACCTGAGAGACGCAGCCAAGGAACATCTACTGAAGATATACCAGAAATACATTTAATTCCTTCTGAACAGGTTTCTCGCGATAGTTTGAAAAAGCAGAAAATAAAACCGCCTCCAGGTTTTAAGCCTCTCAATGAGACCAAGTCCTGTTCACCGACATCAGAAAGCTCTTATAATGCTTTTGGAAATCAATTAAATTCACACACAAAAATATCACCAATTACTATTTCGACCGATTCAAAGAGCGAACTCAGATCTATTATTTTGTCGCTCTGGAACGAAAATGTTACGTTATATAATAGAATATTCGATGCCTTGCCCAATATAATATTAAAAGAAACGACGGATAATGAGTCTATGTTAGAAAATCATATAACAATTCAGAAAAAGTTGAACACGATTCTACACAGCTTTGTGACAGCATTACAATTAGACGATGATAAATCCGAGGTCGATACGCCTAATATTTTGAACGGAGCAATGTCAAACGATGATTGGATTAGTTCGGCATCCAAGAACACGCTCAACTCGAGTAATGAAATTTTGAATGAGAAAGCATTTGAAACTACAATTCCTGTTTTAATTCCAAATCCGTTTAATTCGGGCAATAGCGATGGAATTTCCACAAATTTACTTATGACCAGTGAGCTCAGTTCACCTATACAAAGACCTCTTTCACCTTTTTCTTCAATGTTTAAGAATTATATTGTACCAAACAGTTCTTGCTTTTCAAACGTTAATCAGAAAACCGAAAATGTTCCTCTGACGATGTTTAGCACTTCCAACAGTACCACGTCATTACCTAACGTGAAAAAGTCTGTACCTAAGGAAACAAACCCCTTTAGGATGTTTATGAATGATGAAATACAGATGCAAGAAACGCAGAATGAAGTGACAAACACCGAATTGAATTCAAGCTCGTCGGTTTCATATTCTACCGCTGATAATTCACAGAATCATTCCCCGATAATAACAAATATGAATATTCAAGCGACGAATAGCAGTTGCACTCCTACAGAACAGTTTTACATCAATAATTACGAAAAGTATTCGCCAAAAATAGTCTATGAATCTGGTCCGGTTATGTATAATACTCAGACAAAACAAGATAAAAGTATCAACCAAAATAACAATACTTTTTTTGACAACGCTCAAAATACATTTAACTTAAAACAATACGACAAGAACTTCCCACTTGGTCACAATGTCGCTAATTCACACTCGAACGAGTGTTATGTCACTCGACCATCGGTCAAGAACGTACAAACATCGTCAGTAATAAACAACGAACCGAAGTATCATCCGCATAACATTAACACAAACGAGCAACCTGCACAAATTGGAACATACATGGAAAATCCGCAACAGTCGATTAACTGGAATGGTTTTTCTTCAAAACATCACAACGGAAATTTTACACTCAACACGCCTCAAGAGGAACAAACAACCAATATACCTCAATATCAAACGGACTCGATTTATAACATCAAAGAATTTATACCTCGGAATGTATATCAAACGTCCGATCTGAATTATGTTAATCAAATTAATTATTTAAGAAAAAACTTGAGTGACATATGCTTGAATTCCTACAACAAGGTACCGTATAACGAGAAGCAAAACCTTGAAGAAAAACAGAATACGTGTAATGCTCTGATTAATCACTGTTTCTCCTTCAAACCAATTGGTACGTATAATTTTGTATTAAATATTTATTTGATTTAAAAGTTCTCATATTAATGTTTTAATATATGTATAGAATATAGCAATAAAGAATATATAAAAATTGAACATAATAAATAATTGTACTAATAAAATTGATATTTTTATAGAGTTGATAAATTTACTTATTTACATAATATATATAAACACATATGTATATTAACGAATAAGAACTTAAAAAATATTCATTACATTTTCTTCTCATTTTTTAATATAGATCCAATGAAAGGTGCGTCATTAATTTTTCACATTGACGGAAATGGTTGGATATTAGTATACGAATTTATAGAATCTTTCACGAACTTGACATATTCTTCTCTGGTAACTGTAATAGAAGCGATGAATTTAAAAGAAGCATGTCAATTCAGAGACGTTAAGAGATCCGAATATCCAAGAGCATTTTTAGATCTGGATAAGTACGTTAAAAATATTTGAAATATACACAGATCATTAAGTTCATTAAGTTATTTATTGCGGAAATCAGCAATTACGCGATAATATATTTAATTACACAATATACTTTACAATTTGTTTTTTTAATTACATTCTATCTAATGTGAATATATGTATTTTAAAAAATAATAGGTACTCTTTAAATGTTCCACGGGATTCGGAGCGCCATATTACCTCTATTCTTTTAATCTCTTTTCACACCGCATTATTGTTGCTATATAAACTAAAAAAAATTTCACCGGAGGAGATAGAAAACATTTACAAGAGACCGATATGTCCAAAAAACAATTCCATTCTCGACAAGATGTTTGTAAGTATTTTTCTAAAGCTTACGCTAGATCAATTGTGAATAAAAAAAAAAATAATTATTTTATACATCTTTTCTGAAAAGCTATAACTCTCTTTTTTTATAAAAAATTTTAATTGCGAGATGCTTTGTACACTTAGTGTAGAACATTTGATTGCTTTGAACATTTGATTAGTGTAGAACATTTGATTTAATGCTTTTTTTTTATTATTGCAGACACTGATGATTGATTACGTGAACTTCAAACAAGAGATAGAACAAGACAATATAGAAAAATATATATCAATATACAGAACGTAGGACAAGAATATATTTACAGTAGTTATGTATTTACAGTATTTCTATTCATTAAATCGATTACTAACGTAATTAGTAACGTGATTACTTAACAAAGATAGATATACCGATGTGTACCATGTGTGAAAAAAAGATATACTTTAAGAATCGCTTTTTTTTAAGTTTTTTTGACAGTGATAAACGTACAATATATGGATTATGTTAAGCTACTTTTAGTTAGAATAACTTTGCGAAAGATATATGGTTGTTACTTAGAATGTATTAAATGAGAGACTTTCGCAAAATGTTTTTAATTCATTAGATTTTCTTATTTGTTGTACAACATATAAGATAACACATAGCTATACAACACTTAGAATTCCATCATAGCTAATGTATTGTACGACATATAAGATAACATATAGCTATAACACTTAAAATTCCATCATAGCTAACACCTAAAATTCCAACACTTTTTGACATTTTGAGCCGTACGTACGCATTGTTTCCAATTTATGAAAAATGTGATAGAAACAATGTGAGCGTGTAAGAAATCGATGTAATTTGATGTGTTATAGACTTTTCAGTCGTTATTAGTTACAGCTTATTTCTTACACTCCGACTGACTAATCATATTTTTGTTCTCAACACTTACCTCTCCTTAAATATAATCTAAACTATATATACATATCTATATATAAAGATATATTTTTGTAATAATTTTGAAAACAAAACCCATCTCTAAGTCAGAATCAACAAAAGAAAAACTGTATTAAGAGAAATATATATATATGAAATAAAAATATATATATAATACAAATGTGTGTGATTCTTATTATGAGTATCTAAAATATTCTGAATATTAGAATAACTAGAAAAATATTTAAAAATATATGTATGTACTATTACACCATCAAAAAGAAATATACTATATCATATGTTACGTAATTGAAAATGGAAATTTTGTTTTTGAATTGATATATTTCGAGATTTAATTAAATTCTATCATAAATATATGTAATATAGATATATTGATAAATTTAAGAATATTTGGATAAAAAAACATCGAAGATTTTGAAAATAATGTTTTTATATAAAGAACTTGAGTTTTTGCAACAGAAGTTTTCGAAAAATGGGAAATATCTCGCGATATCTCGCTATCGTATTTCGATTGTACAATATTTTCAACATGGCGTCTAGCAGACTATTGGAGCCGAAGCACAGCGAGTTTACGAGTTGACGACGTTCTGTTGATTTTTCATACGGGTCTTTAACCAACCGACTGAATTTTCCATCTTCAGAAAATGGCCGAAGACGGAAAAGAGCTAACGGGTTTGGCAAAACACTTTAATAGCCAAACTATGTACGGCCGAGCAAATGTGAGTGATTTAACCTCAAAGCTTAATTGACGTTCGAACGAGATTCGTATTCTCTCACTATCTGTGAGAATAGACTTTTCAATTTTTCATTAATTTTCCAGGTAACAAAGGCCACATATGTCGGATTAGGAATAATCGCTCTGTACTTTGCATTGAGGAAAAAGAAGAAGACGTAGTTCCTGAATCAAGATCGCAGTCATGTTATGTAATAACAATACGTTTGGCCGTATAATATTTTTCAATTTCTTCAAATAAATAGTTAAATGATTCTTTTATAAATTTATTTTGATCGTTACTTAGTACTTGGTCTACTTTGTGTTGGTATCAGATGTTACTGTAGACAACTATCAAATAGTGGTCATCAATGAACAAGTGCGATCGGTGGAAAAAAAACAGTTTAGCACATCTGTTAATTTTCTGCTGAAATATAAAATGTTGTGAGAAAAAAAGAATAGACTGTTTAAAACAATTTCTATACCTAAATGTATATTTATATACAAGTTATACTACTAATATATTAATAATTTAAGTATTAAAATATATATACATATTTCTCTCAATATATTTTATCTACATTTTCTTTGATTGTTTAGTTGACATTAAAAAAAATATATTTAAGTTTTATTTCACAATACGCATTGTATGTGTCTTGGTCTTTTAATAAAATCTAGATAGCACATGTATACTTGTGCCAGTTGATAATATCTTAAGTATAGACTTCTCTGATTTGTAAAACATCTTCACAACGAGAAATGACTTTTATGTCATGTAAATAACAGGTGATTAAATAATTTATATCAGTATATATTGATTACTGAAATTTATTTTATATACAAACAAAATTTATTCAAAGCACATTTGAGGTTCTATAGAGAGGAGATACATTTACATTGGTGACAATATATGATTTCAGCTGCGTTAAATTAAAGAGCTAGTTTATGGAATTGTGATTTGTACGATATGCTTTGGCAGCGATGGAACAGAGACATTGGCCAGAATAAAGACTTAATTAAGGAGTCATATATATATATATATATGTTTGCATTTAAAAAACCGTTAGCACTCTTTGTGAAAAATTCACAATGTGTAAATGTGAATGTTTTTTTTTTGTTTTTTATTATAATTTTTATAAATTTTGTTTTATCGATGATTTTTTGTTGGTAGAATATATATTATAAAGGTGTTCCAGAATAATCAGACTAATGATTTTTTTTCTTTATATTATTTGAATTAGTGCCTTTTTTCTCAGCCATTGACTATCATCATACTTGATGAGATATCTCTAAGTTGTACATAAAAATATTATTGAAATAGCGAATAGAATACGATGAATAATTGCAAGATAGTAGACTCTTATATAATACTTACATAATATATACATATGTGTCAGTGCTTATATTAAATATGCGAATACACATATGGTAAATGAGCTCGATAGAAATTTTATGACTAGAATGATGAATCTCATCTTTTTTTGTCATCATATACCTATCTACGAGAGCGTTTTGTTTCCCTCTGTGCTTACATCTAATGTTTTTCATTTTTTCTTCAGCAAGAATATATCTATTTATCTATCTAGTTTTTTTCTATAATATATAACACATCACTCAATAAGTCCCGGGCCTGACATATAGATGACGCCATTAATAACAAATCCATATGATTTTTTAGAAAGTACCAACCTTCAAACGTCACGCGCGCGCGCGCGCGTGTCAAAATTTGAGCTCAATCGGACCATTAGTTTACAAGTTACAGTAGTTTAAGTGACGCTACTTTTGCAATTTTCAAATAATGGAA
>QVOB01007077.1:0-39133 GCA_014839585.1 Pseudomyrmex concolor
TTTCACGTATTTGCACCGCCGTCGATTCTTTATTTGTCATATATACGTACTGCTTCTCCTGACAATAACTGAAGTTCGCCACCGCGACGGCATTTTAATATATGCGCAACCTATAATCGAAGCATGTAGCTGGGAGTCGTCTTCATCTACACGCATTATCGTTGTTTTGTGTACGAATATGTATCGGTACACGCATAAATCTCCTATTATAAACATTATACAGACAGCAAAAGTAAGCAATAGACTAGTCATCGCGCGCATTGCCGCAATGCACGTTTTTTTTTCAAAGTGCGCGATCACATGTTTACGATATCACATATTACACGTGTTGACTACGTAATACATACATAAATACGAGCGTTGCTATACAAAGGTCACTGTAACATCGATATCGAAAAGACACCCCCGCGAACATATTTAATTCTACTATTTAGCGTATTTAGTGACTTTTTTCACATATGATAGTTTATATTATTTACTATGTTCTATAAAATATAATAACTATTTAGATATGTTAAATGATCCGCAACTAGTGCTTGATTCACATCTAGTAACTTTATCGTACACCTAAGCTAATCGAGCGCGATAAAGTTTCGGCAGCACTCACCCTAATCACATTTAGGAAACATCTATTCAAAGCTGCGTCATACATTTCCTCGTGGGAGGGTCAGACGGCACGTTAAAAGACATTAACCACATATATCACGTGTGAGTCATTATCACAATATTAGTTATTTTCATTCTCGTAACTGTATAAAACTAGAAATGTTTTTTATTATCTTGTCGCAACGTGCGATGCCGGAGGATGACATTTCACTGATAAACTTATATCGTTTCGAATAGATTCTATTTTCTATGCTCACGCAATGAATGTATCGCGTATTTCTTTATCGAGATTATCTAAGAAAAAGAAAGCTGCGAGAAGTGACCTTTTGATTTGCGCGTTATTCTTTGGATGAAAAACAAATTAAATTCCACGCGCGAGAAGTCAAAGGTGAGCGACGATGATATCATACGATTTCTTTCTTGAGTTCAGTCAGCTTCGTCGTCAAGTCGTTTGACTGATCTTTTCTTTTTTGTTTCCTCTTGGAATGCATTTGACAATTTTTCATCGTGCATTCTTTTGTCAATCAAACCTGACCATCGATCCTGCCGAATCCTACTTATCCTTTTTATTATGGACTTAATTCTGAATGAATTCTTTTTGTTATGGGTCCTTCATTTTTATAATGTCAAAAAATAAACAATTAAAGTTAATACACGTTATGTAGCGAAATAGTCATGCGATGAAAGTTTCGATTTGAGATCTCCCCCAGAGCGTGTAATATATGCGTATGGTTAACGCGCATAATAGCGTATTACCGCAGCGCGCCTTGTTAATACAGATTTATTGCAGAAAGTCTGAAAAGGAAAAGAGAGAGAGACTACTTGTCGTGCCGAGCACGTGCGGCTTAAAGTAGCTTCTTTGCATGCATAATTGTTGTACCCGGGAATATAGAAAGTGAGAGAGCACATATGGACCGAGAGAAAAAGGGAAATGTATAATTTAAAATATGAATTAAGAATATAAGGAGAGAGAGAGAGAGAGAGAGAAAACAAAGTTATCTAGCAAAGATAATAAGAGAATCGATAACCATCGATGTCGTTATCTCTTTACTACGAGTAAAGCCATATAATAGTTAACAGGTGTGTGCACAGGAATCAAAGTTTAATTCGTGAGTCACCGATATGATCGATGATCGAATAATAATTTATCGATGAACGTATACACGCCGTCGTAATCGTAATTGACACTGAACAATTGTCCAGTGGGATCCTGCTCAAGAGCGCAGATACCTACCTCGCGATAACACGGCGCAAGTTTGTATATGCTCGCCGAAGAAACATATCGCCAGGAGTTATCTGCGTAATTAATATGCAAGCGATTTATTAACGCGTCAGCTCGACGACGAGGCTAGTCAGTGCTGCTGATGAGACAGGACGGGCAGTGCATATACAGACCCTTTTTCCTTTCTACGTACGCGAACGTGTTTATATGTGCACGCGCGTCGTAGACAGTTCAGATTGTTCGTTGCACGATAAGCTTCCGCAAATTCATTGCTTCTGTCTCAACCGTATCGCTCGGATTATCTTTCTAAGCCGCCACGATTGTTATACGCGCGGTATTAAACACGCCGTCGGGATTTGCACCGCGCGTATTCGACGAATGTTAAGTGAAACGAAATCGTTTTGAATGTTCGTACGCGAGAGAAACAGGTAATCAGCCATTACACAGCAACTAAATCGCAAAACTACTTTACAGGTGCAATCAGATAGTTGCCGTATGTTTAAATCGTTACAAATCTCAATCACGTCTGTCACGTTTTCTTTATTTTTTTTTTTTTTTTTTTTTTTTTTTTTTGCGAGATTATGTTCGGCTCGAGAAATACGTCAGCCGCATAAATCAGTTAAGTAAATACAACAGTGTGATATATAATTTAGAAAATATCAGCTTAAGAAATATTAATACATTACTGATATGTCTACTTTTACACTGCATTTTTTTACATGTGCGAAAATTAATGTGTATTTCGCGTGGCATAGATTAGAAACCGTATTATTTTATCAGCAAAATGAATGAGTCTTACAAGATGTTTTTAATTTGACATAATAAATGTTAATAGTCATTCATAGAACATCGTCTCCGGGCGATCGTCCAATTTTCTTCTCGTGCACTGACCGCGCAGCTTAGAAGTACGAAAGCTAATGAACACCAAGACAGATTTAACTCTGAAGTGAGTGTGACTCTGAATTGGTTAGGATATTTTTGGTATTATCTTTACCACCGATATGTTGTTTGAAACCGGTCACTAGAGAACCTGCGTGAAATTATTTATCGAACTTCTGCACCAACAATTTACGTCACTCTTTGGGCATTTACGCGTGATGTTAATGTGTAGAAAACAGAATTAGCTCAAATTTCATTTGATGCAATCAATTCCATTTTGAATTCCATTAACTTCAAACATTTATACATTTTCTCTCGATTAATTTCAGTCGCAAGAATAAATTTATTTGCGCAATCTACAGAACATAAAATATTGTGACAGACGGATTCAAAGGCAGCCGGTTTTTCATTTCTGTTCAATCAATCTAGACTCTCGTGACTTAATAAACGTACGTATAAAGTCTAACGACAGCCGAAGCAATTCCAACGATCGTTGCTGCAGCGGTATTTCGCTGTTGCCGTTCTGATATTTCCTAAACCATACATTATAGTGTATTATCGCGTACATACACGCACACACGCGCACGTCTTTATAAAGTAAAAAACAAACATTCAATTATCGGCAATGTGATTTTTGCCGGCGCGCGCGATTTATACCACGTCTCGCTCCAGAAACTGCAGGTTTCAGGATATCCTTGCCATAAAGTACGTCTTTTTATGTGCAGAACAACGCGCTCACGCTATGAGCTTTATACCGAAAATAACCTTTCAGGGATTATAACGGCGCGGAAAAGTCTCCCCGTGCACTAAAGGATTTATAAATAACCGCGGAGTTAAAGTTGCTCCCGGATCTGGAAATACTCCTAGTACATATCGCGTTTGAACTCGTTCGTAAATTTATTTCGAACGTCACGGAAGCCTCGCGTTTCGGAAAGAGAGAAAGACCTTATAAGGATCACCGATGACAAAGTAGTCTTTTGCTCCCCCGTCGCTCGATCTCAAGCAAATATCGCGTGCCGAAAGTGTTCTGTACGTCCCTATATCATATATACAGCGTATCGTTCGACCGGTGCGACCCACAAAGGCGGAAGTAACGTTAATAGTAGATATAATAAATTAAACATTATTAGTATCGATCGATCATCGTGCGTTGTGTTTGCTGATAAACCGTTACGCCTGGAAATGTCGCGACCGATATATATTTAGATAGCACTGATGCATTCGAACGTAATCTCGAACGATTATCCATTGACCTATGAACATCGGAGATAGAGGAACACGGAGATATATAGACGCACATCATTTATCTTGATGTGAATATTTGTCGACCTCCACTTTGCGCAATGTTTTTACTTAACACTGTTACACTATATTAAATTTATGGACACGAAATTTGATTCGAATTAATTGTTGATTAATTTAGTAAGAAATAAGAAATAAAATTATATTCTGTCCGTATTGAAAATTTAATCGTAAAAATACATATCGAGCGATTGAGCATCCCTGCTTTTCACGCATATCTTCCTTGGGTGTGAGCAGCCGCCCTTCCTGCCGCGTTCACCATTGTGCTCGCACAATGTTCATCGAACCAGTCGTCGTGCATCGCGGAAAATCATGGAGGGGCAAATGTCCATCGTGTAGTAAAGATGGGCGAGGCGAGAGAATATTGTCCGACCATATGTTACCCAAACGTCGGTCAGCTGTTTGTGACGGTCGCGGACAGCGCGGGAGCTATACAGTATATACCAATTGACCATTTATCAATCGCCGTATCGGCTCCATCGAGTGGCAGGCCTTGATGCGATCGCTTGATTCGGTATGGGACGGAAAATGGGATGACGAGGTCTGCTCGGAGATAGAGGGATACTATTACAATTCTCTCTGATAGGGGAGAGTAACTCGTGTACCGGTGCAATCGAATATCGTGGAGGCCGTAAGTAAACGGCCGATTTTATCCGCGTAGCACGCTCGGCAATGATTACTAACTAAGGATCATATAATTTTATTTTATATTATTGTCTTTACCGTCAAATAGCAAAATCGTTCTTCCGATGATGTATAATTAGTGAAACAGTGAAAAATCATAACTTCGACCGCGTTTGAATCAGATTGCATCGATAAAAAATCGGAATTAGAAATCAAGTTTTATCGCCGCATCTATAACACATATAGCGCGCGATTTTTAACATAACTGTAAAGCGCAAAGAGAAGTATATAGTTGCTATTCGTCGTGATGTATCGTTCGTGAACTCTCGGTAAAAACAATAAAAAAAAAAGAAAAATCAGGGCAAGTTCTCCTCGCCAAGTGCAAAGATCGTGCCGGATGTGACGCATTTTTGCCGCGCGCGACGTGATTTATGGTGAACCATCTATATGTGTTTCGAATAACTTATTTGAAAATTACGCCATTTTCGCGTCACGTTAATGCCAACTACTTGGACGTCTTGCGTGACCCGCCGGTTTACATCAGTCTACATCAGTTTACATGACGCGCTTCTACGCAAAGGCGAAAGCTCGCGATGCAAGCCTGTCGCTGTAGAAAAGTTTGTCACTTGACACAGCGCACTTTTCGGCTAATATAAATCGTGATTCAGCGTGTTTCAGCTGCGCACGTTTCCGTCGGCTTTTAACTCCCCTCGAAAGGCGCGTGTACGCTTTCGAAGATAGAAAGTTGATCGAGGCGAATTTGTGATAAACGAGTCAACTTGCACGCGTGGGATATTTTATAGAATTTAATATAAATTAATATTTTTATGTTTGTCTGAAGTTAACGTTAAAGATGATTGACAAAATTACGAGAACAACGAAACTCAGTTGTCCTGTCACTCGGGCCGGTTCTCGACACGGAAGCCTGTCGCTTGTTGATTAATATCTCAGAGCATGCCGATAGAAATGAAAATAACGTCCTACTCTCACTTTGGATTTTATCGATTACATCTGTAACTGTACCGGGATTACTTCTATCGGTTTCGCTATCGCATATATGTAAAATTCACGCGAGAAGGCTCATTACGCAATGTTGTGTAAAATGTTCCGGTAGTTCAGACGGACGTCTTCCCATATGCTCGGGCAGCTTTAAAGAACACTATGAATATTTAATCCGCGATCCCCGCGCACCGTATATTACAGTCGCCCAATGCAATTTTTGTCTTCTGAATATTTGCATATCTTTATGCGCGCGCGTGTTAAAACATACATTCCGTTACTTCTACGGGACATTCACGTAAATTATGCAACGTTTAAACTTACGTTCTACATATTAGTGTTGCGAAGAAAACTACTAAACAACGTTGAGCCTCAACCATGCGAATTAATACATGGACCAGCGTCAATTATATAGAAGAGATGGAAAATTATCCAGTTCATTAGCATAAATTGCGCAATTTACGTATCTCGCGCCTACACAACGTATCGCATTAAAATTATGACGGTCTATCAATTATATCATATTGAATTTTATCACGACGGTGTAATTTCTGGTGTCAGTGGACCGTGCGATCTATTAATATTCGCTCTTGGTTATAATCCACGGAGAATACGAACGATGATGATGTATTACGAAGATATATATATATATATGAAACCTTCACGAAATGCAGAAAATAATTTCAGGAAAACCAATTAATTCTATTCGCGAAACGAATCGCGGAGAACTCCGCAGCATCGCCGAGAGTGACGAAGTTGTTTTTAAGCACGGCGATCGATCATCTTCAACACCTCCCTCAACGGGTATAAAACACCCCGCAACGTCGCGCGTAATGTACGTAGCTAATCGTCGTCGGTCGCTTTATTGACCGTAATTTTAATTTCATTTTGATTTCTATACACGTGCCGTTCCCGGCGTCAAATCGTTCGCGTATATATTCTTGCGTACATTGAACTGCTCGAAAAAAGTTCAATTTGCTTGGAAATTATAGAAACGAATAATAAACGACAAATTTATTATTATACAATAAATATTTTTACTAAAATAGTTTTCTCATTATTCAAAACTAAGAAAATCTCTTATCAGATATACACTTTGTGCACAGATAATTCCCATAAATTTTGTTTCAAGTATATGATTTAAATTGAACGCAGGAGGCAGTCGCGATGCACGACTATAAAAGCAAATATTGTAAATTCTCGCTCGCACTCTTTACTGGGTATCTTGTCGGCGCGTTTTATGATTTGTAAACCCGTCGATGCTTTACTACTATAGCGTCGTGATTTACGAGCACCTTAGAGCGACCGTGCGAGAACGGCGAGTGCATTCGCACGATGGCGATCGCGGAGAGACAAATATCCCAACGGAGCAAGGTTCTAACAGCGAATGACTCCTTGGACGAGCACGAATTTATACCGTATAATCTTGGCTAAAGGGAGTGTCATGACGTTTACGTAAATGTCTATATTTCCTCGATAAAGAGTCGTGAATATAACGTGCTGCATATTGACGGGAAAGATAAGCTATGGACGATGCGTGAGATAAGCGGAGAGAAAGGACGCGAGGGAGGAAAAACTCACGCGAATAGCACTCGTCATCTAAGTGGAGAGAAGAATTTTCTTTTTAGCAGCTGGAAACTTTCTCAGAATCTTCTATCGTGTTTGACGTCGGTTTGACGTCTTATCCGAAGACGCAGACGCCGGAAGGAGTTCAGATAAATAAATGTTAGACGATTTCTCCATCGGAAAGAGATCACGAAAGAAGAACTGATCGTCCCATGTCGTATCGAGAAAAAATTATTCAGAAATGTCATATTCAACTAAAAAAAAAAGTCATTCTATTCTCGAAATATCAAAGCAAGAAAAATAGGCGATATCTTCTACGAAATAATCGAAAGCGCAAAAATTTCACGGTCGAGAATTTTAACGCGCACGAATGCTTTCGCGCTTATTATTCCGATATTTCGTATCCTGTTTCGCCGCGCCGCGAACATATATAGAGGCCTTTAAATCTTTCTGCCGTGAAATTACTCTGCGGTGGCTCGTCATTACCTGCCCGAGTCCCTACGTGTAACTGTAGATACACACACTCATGGTACAAACGTCCCCACTGAAGTAATTACATATACGCGTGTTTATGTCAGGAATTCTCATATACAGCGAGAGTAAATAATAAAATTGTATATAATTAGTTGCGTTTTTTGAATTTCATAATTTGATATTTTATAGAAGTTTTTATTCGTTTCATTTTGTTTTACCATTTATATAAGTGTACTCTCTCTCGAAAGTAATGAAGCTTTTAAACGCTACTGGCCGAGAATAACTGTATTACACAGTATGTACTTTATATTACGATAACCTTACTATTATATATGACTGCAATATCATTCGCTTTATTTTCTCAAGACAAGAGGTCATTGTAGGCAATTTGCACGGACCCACGAACGTTTCGCCCGAAGCAATCTTTTTAAACGTTTCTCGCCCCTCAACTTTTGCCACGCGCTGTTTTCTCTTCGCGCACGTGAATTAAACGTGGTTTGCTCCGACTCACAACCGTGACCTGAATATTATTGTTACTCCCCTTTATTTGCGTTTAAACGTCTTTTAACTCGGCAATGACATGTGCAATACTTCGTTCAAGCTTTCAACGTAACGAATTGAACGATGTGTGGTCGCGTGTGAGAAAATGTGAACAATAAAATAAAAAACTTTCTTATTCTTTTCGAAATATAAAGCGGGGACTTCAATCAGAACTACGAACTTTAATGTCACAGGGTGCCAACTTCACACAGTAAATTATATGTACATCACTGTTCACGATCGAAAACTTGTACGAAAAGCGGCGAGAATATTATCGTTCCGTCCTCTTTTGTGAGCCGATTTCGCGTGTCAATTAATACCGACGGCTTTGATCGGCTTTCGTTGCAACTAATGTGAGACGGTTTCGGCGCGATATGGACACGTCGGAATCAATTATGCGGTTGACTCTCAAAATAATTTACTTCTGAGAGTCCGCTGCATTATATATAAACTGTCCGAACTGTCGTACAGTATCCATTATCTCGACGTGTATAGTCAGCTAGTTGCGGACCTGTCCGGTATCGAAAGCAATGTTCCGTTAACGTCTCTACGTCAACCCTCGTTCAAATAACTTTTCTACTTAGGGAATCTGTCACGCGCATTGACAGACGAAACTAACGAGAGAAATAAGGATTTTGCGCCGTATTATAGATACATCAAGCGTACGATTTGTGTCGTGATTTATTATCACGATAATATTTGATTTACTAAGGCAAATAAATCTAATCGAGCAGTTTAAAACTATTATAAAAAAAGATTTAAAGCTGTTTTGCCGACAACCATATCAGCTGTATCCCGTTAAAATAAAAATGTAAATTAATTAATTTATGTAACACACTGTACGCATTAAACCCGCATCAAACCGACGAGTTGATGCTTCGCCAAGTATCAAGAGATTAAAAAGACATAAATATCGAGAATACTGACAATTCGTGGGAAAGCCAGTTTTACAAGATAATCATAGCGCATTAATCGTCGGTTCTAAGATGCACGACTCTTCGTACGTAATTTCATGTAACATGTATTTTACACAAGGTTCTTAGAATCACGATACTAAACCTTTTGTCACGTATGCGCCACGATAATCAGTGTCTGCTTATTGTCGTGGGAATATCAGGAAAGATACGTGAGAAATGAATATCTTGCCCACAAGTTTCACATATCTTCGACATTCATACGTACGCAATTTATAAATTGTTTTCTCTCGAAATTGCACAGATAAAAATATTACGATAAACATTTTTTTCTTTTTTCTCGGTTTCTTTTTTTTGCATAATTTCTCTGATCTTCTCTCGCAATTCATATCTCCCTTTTCATTTTTATCTCATTCTTCTCCACAAGTGGAGCATGCTCATTCATTCGGAGTCCTCGAGTTTCCGCTCAGAATCTAGATACGATCTTTCTCTCTTTCTTTCTCGAAATGCGCTCGGCTCAGAAATCTTCCTCTCGAAATCTCCGTCCAGTTTTCTCGACCGAACAATAATCGCCCACACATCACAATGTCACGCAGTGCTCTTATCATTTCTCATTTTCACACTCCGCGGACAATCATCGAGACAACCACTTCGAGGATTCTTTTATCTTTCATCCGCGTTTTTGTACAATTGTCTGTGATGTAATTAAAAAGAATGTGATTTGGATTCAACGTAAAGAAAACGGAAGATATCGAAAATTTGTCAATGTGCGAATTTTTGACACAAACGAAGTCTCGTTTCTCTCACGCGTTGTTTGGCGAAATTTTACAAAACGAATGGACGTGCGAACTAAAGTGATACACAAATCACGTCCAGCACGTTCGAATAATTAGTCGACAAATATGTGCGATATCAAAGCGGACGCAGGAAGCAGCCATCATGATCGCCAATGCTCACCCCCTCCCACGCAGATGTACACATAGATACACAATGCGAGGCAGGAAACATTTCTTGCGTTAAATTTGTTCAATCCGGTGTGCTCATTTCTCGACTGTCAAATGCAATGTTTTTCTACAATTGCCACACTCTATAAACTTGCGTTTACACTCTACCTGTATGTTTCTCTATTTGTGTTGCACTGACAGAATGTAAATTTACTAGCGTTTTATTCTCCGCGTTTTTTTTTTTTTTTTAACAGATTCCAGCGATATGAAACTAATTTTTAGCGCAAAAAAACAACATTCCGTCATAACACATTACGCATTTGAAATCTAACGCGTGCAATATTTTCCAAGAACTTGTTCAATCGTGCAACGATAATCTTAGAACACATGTCACGTTGCAATAAAAATTTATACTTGGCACTTTCTACATATTATGTGAGCCAGTGCAAAAAGATAATAATGTATAATTTATATAAGTATGTGTCGTATTACTATATATAATGATATATAATTATAAAATAATTATATAAAATAGTAAAAATTATCAAATAATAATATCAGTCTTGATAAAAAATAATAAAATTTCAAGATGAACAGATGCTGTGTGTGATATATATGTGTACAAATGATATGTAAACATATATACACACATTGCATAAAGTCAAAAGACCTGTGTGCAATTGTATGCTTGTTACATTATCTGATTGCGCTAAATTCAGCGCGCGTTCCTTCCGACTATTTCTGCCCGGGAAGTGACGTCAAATATCGCACAACGCTAATCACGCGATCAGAATTTATCGGCATAAGGACCAAATTATTTAAAATATCAATGTAATTGAATTTTTTCGACTTGCTTCTAATTTTACATAGTCGAAATCTAATATGACAGAAGAGACTTCGTTAGAATTTCGTTAAAAAAGAGACGTTAAACGTTAATTTCCGTTGAAATTAGCGTTAACTAATGTTTGTAATGACCGATTTCCGATCTCGTCGTACCATTATCGACTCGAGAAGGAAGATTTGCCTGTTCGTCAGGTGTGCTCGAGTGTGTGAGAGAGAAACACGTCCGAAGACGACGAAGTTATTGCAAGAAAATGCCGCTTTACATTGGCATACGCGTGCGTGCCGCGCGGATAATCGCCGCCCGTTCACCGACTTGTTATTTACACGGCGAACCGCGATTTGCAGAGACCGCGCGGAGATCGTCTAATCCGCACGTTTCTCTCTCATTGCGAACCTGAGAACGAGTCGCGATGCTTTGCAGCCTATCATCACGCCGTCGATCGAGAATCCTGAGAGACGAGACACTATTTCTATCTACCGGCGGATGTTGAGATACCGACAACGAGATCCCGCGCGAGATATCGATATAATATCGAGAACGTGATTTTATTCAAACGCAAGAGTTGAAAAAAAAAAAAAAAAAAAGAAAATGGTTTAAGATGATTCAAGTAAACGATCGCAGCTATAACAGGAACTGGATCAAGATTAAAAGGGGAATGTAAAGATAGCGCGCGCATCCTGATGATAAAATTCCGCAGTAAAGACGAATAAAACATATACGAGGCATCATCCGTTGTTAAATCGCGTTGTATCGCCAGTAATTCGATCTACTTATCAATCGTTTTGCGCGATATGTACAACGATCGCAATGTGAATGTATGTCGCGTTATTGGAGATAATTATCATCGCGCCAAATTGTTCACGTACCAAAGTGCAAACTGTTCGTGGATATTAATGGATTATGTACTAACGTTTCGGTCGTGCAAGAATTCCATTTGCGGCGCACTGTGTCCACGCCTCGTGAATGTGATCTGATTTGATATATAGAGATTTATTACGCAGATTTATCACGGTATACTGATAATACACTTTACAAAGTAAATATCATGATTGCTCTAAGACTCTCTTTCTTTAATTACGATTAAAAAAAAAAAAAAAAAAAAAAAAAAAAAAAAACCCATTTTCCTGTTTCAGTCACAACCATGGTATGACACTCGATTGAGGTAGCCAGTCTATAAACGACAACAAGCCGCCGCCATGAGCAAGCTATTTCAATTTCTGGCTCTCCTCCTGTTGGGTGTCAATGCCAGACGGACCGATGGAGACAGGCCTGCGGATGACGCGTACACCGGCCAGCGTCGTAGTTCCATCCACAAGTCGAATTACAACGGCAATAATAATTACAATCATCAATCGAACTCACCATATCAGCCATATCAGCAGCCTAGAGAGAGGAAGCCCAACATCGTGTTGATTCTGACAGATGATCAAGATGTTGAACTTGGTACGTACAGCGTGCTGCTTGTTGCAACACACTGAATTATTTATTACGTTACATTATTAAATTCCTCCGCACATCGAACGTAGAATTACTCTATTTATGTGTTTTTACTTCATCTCACTGTTACGACGAATAAAATTGTGATTAGAACTTTTTTTTGTAAGTCTCAAGAAAATGTGAGTTTTATAACTTGACGTACACAATTTGTAATTCTTTACTAAAAATCGCGAACATATTTAATAAATACTAATAATTTAAGCGTGATTATTCAAACGTATACAGATCAATCAAACCAAATATTTAATTATACTCGATACGATCTCTTTTGTTCTTCAGGTTCGCTAAACTTTATGCCACAAACTCTGAGGCGAATAAGAGACGAAGGTGCCGAGCTAAGACACGCGTACGTGACCACTCCCATGTGTTGTCCGAGCAGGAGCTCTTTGCTGACCGGTCGTTACGTTCACAATCACGAGGTCTTCACGAATAACGACAACTGCAGCAGTCCCCAGTGGCAACGAGATCACGAACCTCATTCCTTTGCTGCTTACTTGAGCAACGCCGGATATCGGACGGGTAAGAAACCGCTACTGTTCATCCTGCGAGCCGGTTGCTGCTCTGCTGATTGTGATCCCTATCTTCTCTTCTGTGAGTTCGTGCTTTCCGATGATGTAAATTCCGATGATGATCGATGCACGCAATGTTACGCAGAGAAAATTCGATAAAATATAGTATATATTTTTTATATCGCTTTTTCTTTACGATTTTATCATCTTAGGCTTTACTTTGAATTAAAATTTTGAATTATTGTTGTTTTTTGTACACAAATATTCTATAAAACAATAATTAAATGCGCGCACGATTAAATTTTCATTTATAGTATGTATTTTATATTCGAAAAACCGGTGAAGATGAAAAGAGAAAAAATAGCTTTTTTATAAATCTATTTTTAATGCGTAGTATTATTTATCACTGGCGCGCGAGGTATATAGAAGAGAACAGGCGCTGTATTGTCCGCTGCATTGTAACGTGCATAACTCGACCTTTGGCCACATAAACGCAATCAGGATAATCGAGACACGTTCAATTGAAGTGAGATTTCTATTTACCTTCCTGCCAGTACGATGCGCTCGGTGCGTCAACTGGAGTCAAGTATGGTCAACGATAAATCCTCATTACGTAAGGCAGTGCGAGCCACTTTAGGCAGGGATTTTCAATTAGGATAGGTCGAGACCTTGCTGTCTTTTTGTCTTTTCTCAACTACCTTTATCTCGCGCGTAAATCAACGTGCCATCGTAACGACGCGGCGACTGCCAACGACACTTGATGCGGTATCGTTAAACGTCGAGGTTTCTCTTTTTACATACGGACGCGCGCGGCGCCGGCTGCAATTGCATTCTTGCAATTAGAATCTCGATTAATTCGCTCTCTCTCGTCTTCTCGACGACGTTGCGCCTCCGGGTGATTTTCATTTCGCGCTCGTAATTGCGCGCGCGTCGATCGTGTGGGACGACGACATACTACTCGCGCGCGTATTCGGCCGCGCCGAAGAACGAATATGGCAATGCATTCCCGCGGAATTCCCGAGCTACGATCTCGCCAAGCGAGTTCACCCTGCGCCGACCGCAATTGTTTGCTACGGGCATCCGTTCTCTCAGTCACCTCGTCGGCCGGCAAATCTTGACGGCTCGCAGAAACGGGAGATGTTCTCCTCCGCTTCGCACAACCAAAACGGTTGACCAACGAACCGTCGTCGTCGCACCTGCGCTACGATACGATCGATTGCCAGCGGCAACAACTCGAACGTTCGATTCGACCCGTATTCTCAAGCATCGTCATCGAAATTCGCATCATTTTATCGAATATCGGTCTGTTGAACGATGTTGCTGTATCTGTAAATATTCGATTCCGCCTTCGATATATGCGCGTGTGAAACTCGATATGACTCAATATAACTTATTTACTTTACTTACTTACTTACTAAAACAAATGTTGCGCAACAGAGTGACTCGGTGCACATTTTATACGACACTAATATCAAACAGTTATTTATTTTGATATTCATGGATTTATTTACTCGGTTTTACTCGGTACTTCGAATCGTGCTATAAGTACCAACTATAAGAGCAGGATTTTAACCCTGCTTGTGAACTTAACAAGTTTATAATAGATCATGGCAAATGATAAGACGTTACTTATGCCAGATCATGCTCGGCGATAAGAAGTTACCGTGGCGGGTTGCAAAATTCGCCGCGTTCGTGATCGCGATTTACAAGATGGTTTTGCGATATTCGATGACACTAATGCTCTGTAATACAGCGAGTGGTTATGTCGGTTGCGAAATACACGGAGACACCTCGTTTATCGAGATACGCGCATAAACTCGTAATAAGACCCGTTTTCGTAACACATGACGGATGTTACGGGCTTCGAGCACGTCGCATTGCCTTACATCAAGGATTACTCTTATCGTCGAAAGAGTATGTAAAACGTCTTAGTGTACGCCGTCGTGACGTCGAGAGTTCTTGACAGACCATAAAACGTTGCGGCCACATATCGCAAACTTGTGCGAGATAAGCGTCTTTCAATGAACTAGCCTGGAAGAATTGACAACGATTTGTTCTTCAAAAGAATCAACTATCCGTCTCTGACATCTAGCTCAAAAAACGTTAATTTCAACCGGCTATTTATTTTTCGATTTTGTCCTCAGAAAAAGACAGACAATTAGTTAGTCTACAATTAAGATTAACTAACGTCGATGAGACCGAGCTAAAGAGGAAAACCCCGAGAGAAGACAGTACAACCATTCACGCTCGAACGCAGAGATAGGCAAAAATCTCGAGAAGCGATCTGCTTGCTCGTTCATCGAAAAACATGCCTTGCACTTCGTGCAAGCGTTCCGGACGAAGCAGACTATCCTCTTCTTGTCCATCGGTGTCTTCTTTCCGTCGTGTCCACGCTCGTACATGTTGCGTCTGCTTGCGACCATATTCGCGAAGGCAGGACGTTGCTCTCTGAAAGCGCAGCCAGATACTCCTGCCACCTCCTCGGTCAAGCCTCGTCTACATCCGGCACGAAATTTGGCGGTTCGCCAAAATTCGCAAGGCACACGACCAACTCCGTGTTTCCTCCGACTTCCGTGAAGGCTGCAGCGTTCTCGCGCATCATCAAAATGAGGTCCCGAATTCGACCCGTCTGGGTCGCGCTTCCGAGTGAAAGTGCGGCTAATTGCCGCGGCGCATACCGTCTCGTTTTAAGAGAACAACTACTTGCGTCTAAGTAACTTGATGTGAAATTCCATTTGCGTTAGTATACTGAACAATGCTCGCAAATATAGACAAAACTAAAAGTGATAGAATCAATAATCATCTGTTCAGATTCTGTTCAGATCCGAAAGGTAGAACTGCGCTTCAACGGATGCGACATCCGGAAGAAAACGTCCAACACAACCTCGATAGCCAAACGCGAGAGTGATCATTCCGATCTCGCAAGGAAACGTGTTTTGCAAAATACTGATCGGTGGTAGTGCGTAAAGGGAGAGCAGAGAACTCGTTTGGTTATCGCCTGTTATACAGGGTGTCCCTGACCAGAATACCAAGACTGACCGGTCAGGCGACAAATTTTCTTTGTTATCTTCGCGAGAGAATCTTGTCACGAAGATATATACGTTATTTGACCTCGCCTCACGTTCGAGAGGCACTTGAAATAAAATGAGATTTATTGTAACAAGCAATTTAAGAATATGAAATTTATGTAAATACAAGAAATAAAACACGTAAAGCAAACAGAGATAAATTTTAACTTGCTCGAAAGCGAACACGACGCGGCGTATATCGGACAATGGTAAATTATTTTCGGGATTATTTTTTATTATCTTATATGTATTCGACGCAAAAATGTATGAAACATTGTTTATTCTAATGCAAAGTGACCACGCGAAACTGTGCTTTTCCCTCACTGCTCGGGTCACGGGACTTGACTCCAGTTTTCATCGCGATATAAAACTGCTGATTTATCGCGCGTTTTCCGCTCCGTTCTGTATACGAATTCGCGCGCACATGATACAAATACATACACATACATGACGCGAGCTTTGTTGGTCGTGCAGGTGAGATTATCTAAATTTAAATCGCGCCACAACGGAGCTGTGGAGAAGCATTGTTCGTCGTCGTTGTGCCTCGAGAGGACTCGCCGCCAGTTTTTCGAGTGGTTGAGACACGAAGGGGAAAAGGTGCATGTATACACATACGCGCACAACATACATATCATATGTGTGAGCACGTATGTATCCATGAAGGAAGTAACGAAGAAGAGCACGAAAAGAAAGAAGGCTGCGCGCACCCACACAGTTTTCAGAACACACACGAGGCTCGCACCGTGCCTATACAAAAGAACCTCCACGATGCAGGTGCATCTTCAGGGGTGCAATCGGAAATTTCGCAGTTTTATCTATCCGTCAACACAGAAACGCCATGAATATCAACAAAAATACACAAAAAAAATTGCGTATATTAAAAAAGTACTTATTGTAAAAAAATTACTTGAAAACAAATAACTTGATATTGTCTTTATCAAGTTTTACCATTTTTGTTGTTGAATATCTTCGATTTTAACGAAAAAGAATATTGTTTCCTTACGTATCTGAGACAGATAAACAAAATTAGTCGTAAACAGCTTGTCTCGCAAGACGTCAGTTATATAATCGTAATTATCCTGACGGTAATAAAAGTACGAAGCAGGCGCGAGAGAAATAAGATCTTTATGAAAGATCTTTATGATGCAAGCGACGTTTGCATGAATAATGAAATAAATCACGATCCATTATCTGGCCCATTGTAATAAATGCATAATGACAACGACGGAGACGACGCCGATGGAGTGATGTATATATCAAAGGAGAACGTTTCTATATCTGTTGGACCTGAAGAAAGCTCTGCCGACATCCTTCCACGAGACGTGGTATTGTTTCAAATGGTTGTAGGAAGCTTGATTACCATAATACATACTTGTACTTGTTAGTTATGAACGATAATATCTCTGCTGTTTCGCAACCGATAGACGAACGTCTTCAGTTTCCGGTGTCTACATCAAGTGACGCAGCGATGACACAATACAGACGTCAAAAAATTATATCTCAAGCGATGAAAATATTATAAGTTACAAATTCGCATAAAAACTTGGAATCTATAAATCTTCGGTATAATAATAAGTAGAACACACCGAGAGACACAAACAAAGACCATTCATTATTTAGACCTCACGCGGATCTCATCAGACGTCGTTAAATTCTCTGCTTACCGTAGCCTTTTCTTCGTCAATTTATGTTCTCTTATCGCCGATATATATGCGAGGCTTGTAGCGTCCTAGATGTGCGGAATAAATGGAATACTGAATAACGAGCCGCGAGCGATTCGCGAGCGACTCGCAGAACGAAACCGCGATTCGTCATGCGGGTCTCTTTACAGGGATAGCGTTGTTCGTTGAACGGCTCGTTAGGCGTCAGTACAGAAGCATGCGATATACCTTTAAATCTCGGCACGAGAACGCGCGCTTAGGTAGCGCTCGCTCGTAACAAACAGGGCCGACATGCAAACGAATAAACGATCGTCCGTCGAAACGCGTGTTGCCGGAGTCCGAAAAGCGGGTTAATGCTCCCGCCGCACGAAACAACTTCCTAAAATAATCACGAGCTTCATCTATACTGCCGATTCTGGCACATCGCAATATTCTAAATTCATTTTGTCTTTCTCAATAATAAAAGAAATAAAGAAAATTTTAGCAAACAAGAAAGAGAGAGAAAAACGCAATATAAAAATCAAAAATAAATTACCTATTTTCTGGAAACTTTTTTTTAATATAATGTTTTTGTTCTCAATTTCTTATAGTTAAACGAAAGTTTCCGACTTTTGCCTCTTGAAAATACCGCGGAATAAATTCGGAATATTTTCCATTTTTATGCTGAGGGGGTGCATGGCATTTGTCGATACCAACGCGGTGTTCAAACGCGGAGACCGAAATGGCGCGTTTATTTCTTTAGCGAATTTATTCGTTTGGCTGACCCATATTCTCTCATAGGAAATATTCCGTCGCATCGAACGTTTTCGTTGCTTCGTTTTGTTTTGTTTGCTCGTCCGACTTGGATCTGCGACTGGCGCCTTGTGCGCTTTCTTCATCTTTCTACTTGTCTCTTCCGACGACTTCGTTCTTTTATAATCACAAGTATCGTTGAGACGGAACGAGACTTGAATTTCAATTCGTAAATTATCATTCTATTCCGCGCCGCGTATTTTTCACATGTTCATTTTCCGCCGGAGAAGCAACAGGTGTGATGCGTAATCGACTGTAAATCGACCTAATAAATTCTGATAAATCGGTCTATATTTTATGGGAATGACTTTGCACGAATTGCTCGCAGTCTCAATAGCAATCGTATTATTGTAAATAATTGTTCTAAAATAAGTTAAGATGTTACTTTTCTTACGCAAATGCAATACGTACATGCACGTAATCTATCGAGTTATACGAAGGGGTGTAATTTAATTAAGTTTCACAGTGATTGCAGGGCGCGAATTAATTATCCCGAAACATACACGTTTTCAGGATACTTTGGCAAGTATTTGAACAAGTACAATGGCTCGTACATACCACCGGGGTGGCGAGAATGGGGTGGCCTTATAATGAATTCTCGCTATTACAACTACAGCGTCAACATGAACGGCAAGAAGATAAAGCACGGCTTCGAGTACAGCCGGGACTACTATCCGGATCTGATAGCAAACGACAGCGTGGTTTTCCTTAGGCAGAGCAAACACAATTTCGCTCGGAAACCGGTGATGTTGGTTGCGAGCTTTCCGGCGCCGCACGGCCCGGAGGACTCGGCCCCGCAGTTCTCTCATCTGTTCTTCAACGTCACCACTCATCAGTAAGTACGATAAACTCCGCGTCGCGTATTTGCGCGGCCATGTTATTACATGTAACTCCGGTAGCGGAGGACGCATCTCCAGGTCGATTTGTGCGCGCGTGACGAGAATTTATGTATTAAACCTGTGCTTCGCTTCTCCCGCGCGCGGTACTAGTTTCTAAATAACTTCTTAATCTACGTCACATACGCCTTTGACGGTGAACGGTTGTTCCGCGAACAAGAAAGTTATAAATAAGCAAATTAATAACGCCAGGAATTTATTTCACGAAACTAGATAGACATTAGAGTTCCCTATTTAGCCTCGTCGTCGCGTACATAGTGACAACCGCAACGATCGCTCGAAAAAATCACAGCTGATCGCATGCACCTGTTATTTTTCGTTGTCACAACTATTTTTCAAGCTCCGATAAGCACACGTTGGAGGACGCGCACATATGGCGCTTCATGACACTACGAATACAATAAAGATTGACAAAACGAACATGAAAATAAAATTAACAGAAAAGGAAAAACAGAATACGCAACGGCGACTCTTCGCTCGACGTCGGCGTCGAGCTGGGAGATTCTTTCTATTTTTTTGTTTTTTTTTTTTTGTTTTAACCGGACAATAGGATGCGTGTCGCGTCGAACGGCGTTAAATTCGCGCGTTTATCTCCGTCCGCGTGAAAATCCACGTCTCGCTCGACGAAATATTGTGCGCGCGAGGGGAAGCAGGGAACGGAAGACGTGGGACGATATCGGACGGAGTGAAGGGCGTCGGAGTGTATGGATCTAGACCACGGGATAGGTGTCTGCAGCCGCGACGGCGTCATCGTCGGGTGATGGAGTGCCCTAGACCACCGAGAGCAGGAATGAAAAGCGGTGAAAACGCGCGCCCTTACGGCTCCATTGCGCTCGCGCTCGCGCGCTCCGTTATTGTGCGACATCGCGGATACGTGGCACACACCTGTGTGTCTGCCGGAAGGAGAATAAGTATTGCATGTTTTGTGACGCACGCGGTGTGGCGCGCAAAGTTCGGAACAAAAGTAGAACGATAACGACCACGAGTTGTCCTAGTTGTCGACTGAAAACACGGCGAGACATTGATGGTGCAATGACGTTTGATAATTCACAATACGACAGTAGCGTAAAATTGTTTTTGTTAAGCATATAAAAGCGCTGTTTTTGTTTTTTGACGTCAGATTTGCGGAATATATATTAAGAATTACGAAATTTGAATAGTAGGAATATATAAAGCAGATGACCCAATTCATTCATCTGTGTCATATATTAACCACAGATTTCCAATATAAGCTCTCGCACTTGTTCACGTCGCTACGCGCAAATTCCCAGTGCCAAATTTCACGTGGCACACAAGTTGAGAAAATAACGAGCCGGCGCGACGCCCGTCGTCGGCGTCATCGCGTCGCGGTTGGCCTGCCGGCACATCGAACAAAAGAGAGTTTTGAGCCGCGTGACAACGAGCGATTCATTACTTTTTAAGACACACGGGTAAAAAGAAAACCGAAATTTCGCCTTGTTTTGCGATAAAGAAACGAACGAAACATTAGATGATTTGTCGCTCGCTATTTTGTCGCCGGTCATCGGAAAGACGGAGAAGAAAAAGAAAGAGAGAGAACGAAAAGTTTAATGATTACAGACATGCTTGGCGACGTTAAAAAGAAAAACCGCTCTCGTGAAGAATCTTAAGTGCTGCTGCAGCGCTGAGCTTCTCGTACTTCTCTACGTGCATTCAGCGTTAATTACGAATGTCTGCTTCTAAGTAGAATGTATGTATATCATAGACTCCAAAATAGAGCTTTTCAAGTCCGAAAATACGAGCGGCAAATAAACTTAGAAATCTGGTTTTGTCTTAAAACTACAAATTCTACATTTTTTCTCTCTCTGTGATGTTTAAGCTCGCAACATGGAAAAACTTTATTTTCGTGATGGATGCTCTCGATCGTGAACCTTCAGAACAGGATCGAGAGTGATTGTTCAACGACTCTCTTCGACAATCTATTTTTTAGAATATTGAAAACTTTTGAGCGGCAAGTTGGAATTGATACGTTTATTAAAAAAAAAACTTGCCACGCGCGCGTGTGTTAGAAAAGATAGATGTGAAGTTCCTCGCACTTCACGTTAGATTAAACGATAAAACCTCGACGAAAGAGTTAAATTGGCGATGAAAAAACTGTCGGAATACGTTGATATTATGTCGCGTGTTACGACACGTGCTTCTCGCGTAATCGGTTAGTACTTGATGTTGCGAATTATATTTAATTACCGCGCGACATCGCGCAGCCATTTACGCCGCGGCCGCAGCGCGCCAACCGGCGTTTTAATATCAAGATTTTCACTCCACGCGCTCGTACATCACGCCATTCCCGTGTCGTGCCACTCAAAAGCTAATCGACAGAAATTAATATGCCGGCCGGCATGTACAATAACGTGCTTTCAGGACGCTTTTATCGACGCGCCTTTAAGCAATCAGCTAGCCGGGCGCTAATTTAATTCCCTTCCGATCAAAGGCTGTTAAGTGCATCGCGCGAGACAAACTATTGTAGATTAATAACGGATGATGTAATTAAATAGTTTGGCGGTGTAACAGCGATAAGTTCTATCCGCATGCGTTCGCGATACACTTCGAAACGGGATCCCGTTTTGAGCGTACAATCGCTTCGGCTAATCACTTCACGGGATATTTGCGCTTTCGTCGCGCAATTTGTCCGTGTAATCGCACGGCTTTTCACAAAAGAAGGAAGTGCCGTAAAGACAGAACGCAAGAGAGCACGCGGTGACACGCGTCTGGGTGTAAATATAATTCACAATGTCTCTCGCGGGCGCGCACGAGTTAAATGGTCGTGGCGAGACGTTAAACGCGGAATAAGCCGCAATTAAGAAGTCGGGACGAGACGCGTAACGTGGGCCACGACAGCAACGTGTTCTCTATTCGGGAACGCGAAGTCGAATTGCGCGTTTTGTTTTAAATTTGCATAAAGCGTAGGGAATTTATGGCAACGAGCTCACGAGAAAGAGGAGTCGAAAGGTCGTACGTTAGAATTAACGCGGATTGCGCGGGAATCAAGCGTAGCCTTCTTCACTGTCTCTCCTCTCTCGCCTACAAGTCTTTTCTCGCTTTAAATACTTATAAGCTTTCCTTTTTCTTTTTGCTTCTTTTAGAAACCATCTGCTTTCGTTTGCACCGGGCTAGTACACGACTTGGAAAACTAACTATAGATTTTGCGCTAAAAACGAGATCTACTTATTATGCTCTTTTGTTTACATAGGTACGTGTAGTTCGGTGTGTTTTAAACTGATATTTTTTCAATTGCAAATCTCTTTAAACCCGCATTTCATGAAAAAAATATCAGTTTTTATTCAGTCGTCATTATTGCTTATAGCGTGTAAACAAATAAAAATAAGCATTACTGTAATTTATGTAGATTATATATAGTGGATATTTAAAAAAAACGTTATTTTGAGTCAAACAATTGCATGTACAAAAATGCAAACACGCGGTATCAAACACGGCATTCAAAAGTGACATGTTAACTGTGTTTATTTTTTCGGTCACTTATTTTCTCGGAAATTACGGAACATATGCATAATCAGAAACCTGTTCCCGTGGCGCATCCCGCACGAAAACCCGTCAACGAGACAAAGATCCTGCGTGCGGTATGAGCACTCCTGAAGGACGTGAAGGAAGGTGAAGGGCCAATTACCTATAATTTCGCGTCTCGCATAATTGGAGGAGGAGAAAGAGACGGGCGGTCCCCGTCTCGAGAAATCCCGGTCTGCTCCCCGTGCTTCACCCCCGTCGTTTCATTGGCGATCTCTCGCGTCTTGGCCACAGGGAATTAATTCAATTTTGGTCCGGCTACTGAATTCCTAGAACAAAACTATGTTACACGCTCCTAAATCACGACCGCTTGTTAAAGACCTCGACTATCGGCGGCTACTGTTGTGATTAAGGACGACATTGCGCGGCTGCCAAAGCGACGTGGCACTAAATTAGCCATCGGTAGGATAGTTTCTCGCGGAGAAACGGAATATCAGATCTCAGAAGCAATTTCTTGAAGGATCTTCGGCAAATACTCTCTCATGTTCGCAATTTAAACTCGTGAATCATTTTGATATTTTGAGCATCGCGGAAAAACCAGTATTGGAAATCTATTTCATATCGTGAGATGTTATTCTGTGATATACGATGCAGTATGTCGTGAAATATGTCAACAGTTGTAAAATATATATCTTTTACCGAAGTTTTATAGAGAAAACAAAATATTCAGAAAACGAGCAAAAGTTTCTATTGAATGCAAATCTATTTTAACAAACATTGTCAGCGAAATGCGCGTAATAAAGATATTTAATTTAATAAAGTATGTATGTCTACTTTTTTTCGTTTCAGCACACCTGCATATGATTTTGCGCCGAATCCCGACAAGCAATGGATACTTCAAGTTACGCAGAAGATGCAGCCGATTCACAAGCAGTTCACAGATCTCTTAATGACAAAACGACTGCAAACTCTGCAAAGTGTCGACGCTGCTGTAGAAAGAGTACGCATTATGTTTAATATACACGCTAATTTTCCGCAATGCGTACAAATGAGATAGCGTCTGTGTTAAATTATTTTTATTTTTAAGTGCAATAAAGAGAAGAAAACATTTTGACTTTTAACATATATGTTTTAAATATATTATCTATAGATTTATCAAGAATTGAAGGACTTGGGCGAATTGGACAACACGTATATTATTTACACGTCCGATCACGGATATCATTTGGGACAATTCGGACTTATAAAAGGCAAAAGTTTTCCGTTCGAATTCGATGTGAGAGTACCATTTCTCATTAGAGGTCCCGGTATCGAACCCGGATCCGTGTAAGTCTTTTAATGTTATCTAATACTTTCAACAATCTTTTTTCTTATTATCAAAATTTGTGAAATAATACACAGAAAATTTTGCTTTATAAGAATTTTGTAATAAAAGTGTTAACTGTTGCATCTTCTGTCACGTAAAATAAAACTAAACATTATTAAACGTCGGATAGTCAATAAACGAGTTCTTTATTTCAAGTAGTTCAGACATTCTATAAAAGTGCGGCCGTACGGCTATAAGACTTTACGGAGTACGCGTATGGCGCTGAGTCAGTATAAAGAAATGACTGTTGTCTGCGGAACTTCAAGTACCGTACGCGTTCGCCTTTTATTCGCGAAAACTCGTTTAAAAAAAAAATCATTGTCAGACGGACTGTAAGGCCAGATATTAGATCACAATAAAACATAACGTTGCAGAGTAGACGACATAGTTTTGAACATCGATCTGGCGCCGACGTTCCTGGATATCGCCGGCGTCGAGACGCCGCCACAGATGGATGGTCGTTCCTTCAAAAAACTTTTTTTCAAGTAAGTGTAATATATTTTTTTAAAATACATCATGTTTGTAAATGCACAGATAATCGAATTTTAACTTTCGCAGTGCGTTGAAATTTCTGTTTTATAACTTCGTTTAATTGCGCGCCAAAGAACTTTCTGACTCAATTAAGCAAAGTTATTTTATTAAGACAAACTTTTTTTTCAATGACTTTTTTATTACAGATTTTACTTCATTTCACGAGTTAAAATTTCCACTTTTTCATTATTATAATATTAGAACAATCGTGTTACACGAGTAATCTTTATCTAAAATAATATTTCATCGATTAAATTTCCCGTTTGCGAGTAAATCCCGTTGTGCATTGCAGTAGCAAGCACGGAAGAAGGTCGAAGTTCAAGTGGCCCGATACATTCTTGATCGAATCCTCCGGGCGTCGTGAGACCCCGGAATCTATCGCCGAATCGAAGGCGCGGGAAGCTAGGAGGCAAAATGCTACACAGATCAAGCAACCGCCGAACTCGACGCTGGAGGAGGAGGACGATATCGTTGATCCGGATGCCGATGGCGAAGTAGAGCGTCGATTTACAGACAACGACACCGGAAGCGATCAGGATATTTCAGATGACGAAGACTTTGAAGATTCGATTATCGATGAGACAAGTGAGTTATTCGCCAATTAGAAACTCGCGAATTTTATTCTATTATAGGAAGAGTTAATTTCTCCGAAAATGTCTATGCAACACAAATTATATACAAATACGTAAAATGCAAAACGGATTGTTTTATCAGATAAATATCGGTTTACTCGTGAATATGTAAATGAGAAGCGCTTCGAGATACAGGTTCGCTGCGCGACATAATTCCTCAGGATCACGAATAGATCCGCCGGTTTCACTCAGGAGCAGATGCTCCGCGCAACAGTAGACTGTTGCATTATAATAAAACCTACCGTTACGCCAGATGCTGTACGTTGCGTATTACGCGTACGTTGCGTATATATACATCGCGTAAGAGAAACGAGTTCTTTGCCTGGTATGCATTAGCATAAATACCCGATCCTTGGGAAAGACGCTCCTTTTCTTTACTTATTTTCCTCTTAAGATTATCGGAAGAGCACTTTGTACAGAGGATGATATTTTCGGTGATAAACGCGCTATAAAGAGAACTTGAGAACACAGCATTCCTTCGACATCTCAATTCTTCCCGAAGGATACAAGAAGTGCCTGTACTACATGCACGTTCTATTATTAAATTATGCATTTGAAATGCACATGTTCCACAGGTTCGGATCCACATCTGGACAATAGAGTGCACTCAATGCACGCGGCCTTCGCTACGAAGCACGAGCGTCTCGCAGCGGAGTGCTCGCGACCGGAAGCGCAAGCCGATTGTCTTCCCGGACAGAAATGGCGATGCGAAAGGGACGGACATCGGTGGCGACGGCACAAGTGCAGATACGCGGCGCCTCCGCCACCACAAAAGGTGTCCAAGAAATGCGCCTGTTTCACACCGAACGGTGTGGTCTATACGAGGCTGGAATCTAATGATTACGATGGACAATACGGCTTTACGAAGGACCGTCGACTTACGAATCCTTATATCGATCCTTACACCGATATAACGAGATATTTCAAGCGAGGTGAGAGATTCAACACCGCGGTGTATATTTTTATTATTCATTGCGTAATCAAGTAAAATAATTGCAATAACTTGACGTAAAGGTAAGCGAGAAGTGTCGGACAATACCGTAACAACTAAGGAAAGCAATGAAGAGTTTGACGATGACTTTGACTTAGAAGATAAGCGCGATAGACGCGCAATTGACGAGGAAGATGATGAAGATTTCCTTCAAGAGTTGGATGAGCTGACGCGAGAGATAAAGAAGGATCGCGAGAACGTGCGATACAGGTGTGTAATCATCAATTTAACGCGGTGTTCAAGAAAGTTTTTTATTGTAAAGTACATAGATGAATATGCATTTTAGAAACGGAAACTGGACAAGAACTGTAGATGAAACTGACAAGCAAGATAATCTTGTCGATTACCAGGACTATGGTTATTCGATGAGCGATTTTGACCTTACTTTAGATAAGATTATCAAAGGTCGATTAAATGTGGATGATGTGATAAAACGACATCGAAGAGTACGGAGAAGCGTTACGAAGAAAGATACCATAGAACACGTCACAAAAATTATGGAAAGCATAGAGGAAGAACTAGACGACTTGAAGGTAATATAAGAAGAAGAAAACGTCAATTTCAGTTATTTTGTGTGTAGATTATTGACTGAACAATCGATCAAACAATTGTTTTTTAATAGCAACGTCATCCGTCTGGAAAATCAAAATCGCCAAAGTGCTTGGTTTTACCGGAAGGAGGTGTAAACTGTTCTGAAGCTATATATCAAGATCCTAACGAGTGGCGGACATCGAGACGACAGATCGAGCAGCAGATTCGAGAGATGCGAAGTCAACTGGAGGCATTGAAAGTAAATTGTAGTAATAATTTGTTTTTTTTTATAAGAGTTCACATTAGTTTTATTTCTGTGCAATTATACGAAAACAACTTTCTCAAAACTTGATTATTTTAAATCTTTTTGAATTATTTGAAGATCATTTCGGATATAAAAAATTGTTAACTTCTTGTCGCAAACAATATTGATATATATTTGCAGGAGATTCGCCGACACTTAATGATCAAGCGACCTCCGTTCCTCATGGACAATGAAGAAAAGCTTGGTGATGCAGGAGAACCTCATAAAACTCATCATCATCCGCCAAAAGGTCTTGTAGGTCGTCATCATAAAAAACATGATAAAAGCACGATCAACGAGTCTATTACAAAGATCAGTACAACTCCAAGTTATGAAAAAGTTTCAGTGACGGAAGTAAAGGTTGACAAATACAGCACAACTCCTAATGAAACTTCTTTCATCGCGGAGATTGTCACTGAAACGCCGATAACGACAATTTCGTCGACCATTAAGCCGAAGAAACAGCCCCGTCGTCAGAAGACGAAGGAAACCTTCACGAACAGAACGGAAATCGAAGACGATAAGCCGCAGAGGCGCAGAAAAACACATCACCACCGTAATAAGAACAATACGCTGCTTACGAACAGTATACACGACGATGGTCTGCACGTGAATACAACCGATGCAACATTATCTACGCGAGATTATACAACTGAAGGGCACAATTACAAATTTACGACTGTTCCTACCACATTTACAGAAACAAATACCAGACAAGGAGAAATCGCTGACGTATCTAGAAGTAACGTCTTTAACGAAGATCCTACTACAGAATTGGTCACAGAACTGGAAACGACTGTGACGATAACTTCAACGCGCACAACGGAAGTGCCAAAAAGCAGTTTGACAATCACTAAAGTTACAAATCCTGATCGATCACGAAATACATTCACCGTGATACCGACGACCACGTCGCCAGCAAAAAGATACCCAAAGACGCAAAAGAACAGAACGTCGGGAATTCTCGGACCAGCGAGAATCGACGTCACTATTCTCGAAACTCCCGAGAGGAAACACAAACCAGGTAATGCAGTGAACAATAATATTCATGATTCTGATTGACCATCAAAACGGTATATCGTTCTATGATTTTATTTTTTAATGCAGCTATAACCGCGAGTAACAACAACAGTCGCCTGTTGCCAAATAGTCCAGTAGAAGCGCGACACAAATGCTACTGCGAAGATGCGAAGAAAGACGAGAAAGAGATCGCCAGAGAAGAGAGACGGAGATTGAAAGAGGAACGTTTAAGAAAGAAGGAACGAAAACTGAAGAAGAAAGCCAAGCTGGAAAAAGAGTGTCTGACGGAGAAAATGAATTGCTTCGAGCACGACAACGATCATTGGCGTACCGCCCCTATGTGGAATGCGGGACCATTTTGCTTTTGCATGAATGCTAATAATAACACGTATTCGTGCGTGCGTACAATTAACGCGACGCACAATTTCCTTTACTGTGAGTTCACTACAGGATTAGTAACTTATTATAATTTGAGACTTGGTGAGTATATGCGAACGAAATCTCAAGAAATTAAGAACTTTTAATAGATATAAAGTGATAACATTTTCGCCAGATCCATTTGAACAATGGAATCGGGTGTCACTTTTGACGGCTAGTGAAAGATCTTACTTGCACGATCAACTGGAGCACTTGAAGGGATGTAAAGGTACATGGGATTGTACTGTGGGTAGCGCTAGAGAGGCAATGCCGCAATTTCAACAACATCAGCGATATGCTCCGAAAAGAAAGTATAGTGAGGCATTTGGTAAGTCTCGAAAAAAGATACGCAGATATTTATAACATATGTTTGATATTGAGAACAGAAATTATTTTAGCAGACGAAATGTTTCTACCTTCGGCATTACAAATTATACGCGAAAGCGAACTTGGCAGTTCTCCCAAAAGACGGAAAAAGTTACAAAAGTAAGTATATCGAGTTATTTTTCTAAATATCTAAAACTGAAAAAAACTTGATGTAAAGTTTAATGTAATGGTCGTTGATATATTTTTCACACAGTTGGAATAGGCGCAACAGAAGCTGGCAAAGTATCTGGCGACATCATCAAGATCCAATAAATTCCCGTCGCCATAGTCACAGACATCAATACTGATTAATATCTGTTTTTTTGTATATGCTTTAATAATCGCGTGACGAATTGCCTTAGGTATACATTGATTTTGCAATGCATTTAGTAGCCTAATTTATTTAGGAAAAAAAATTGAAACAAAGAAACCATAGTGATATTTTTTTTTTAAACTTGTATATCTCGATACGTTAAATTCTTTCACATTGTGTGCATGTTTTTTTTCAATATAAATCATTATGATCGAATCTAATTATAGAATCTTATGCGCACTATGTGGAATATTCTTGAATTTAGGTGTACGCGCGATAAGTTTTATATAATTGGAACGGATCAACGATTTATAACGACGTAGCTAGAAGATTTTATTATATTAAGTATTTTTTATAATTTATTTAAAAGAATAACTATATGTGTATATTGTGCACACAAATATTTGTCAGATTAAATTGAGAAATTTTCCAGATACGCGTTATAAGTAATCGCGTTTTTTTTGTTCTTTAATTAAACGCTAACAACTTTTATTGTAAACGTATTAACGTAAATAATGTATACACACGTTTCATAACATATATACCTACACGTTTCTTTGAGTTTTTTTTACTACAATACGTTACGTTAGAATCAGCTGTGTCTGTTATGTATTAGAAGACTGTACACGCACAACGAAAAAAAAAAATAACATGATCTTATCCCTTGCCAGTTGCTAAAATCTTACAATGTATTATTTGCGTAACAATCACAAAGGAACGTCTATTAAATGCTGCCATTTTATTTATCTCTTATCTCGTCGGGAATACGACAAGAAATACACCGACGTTCTTATTGATACGCACTGCCAAAAAGTTTACAAGAATTTCTATTCATTTTATATCTTGATATACATTTCTTTTAGAACAAAAGTGATTTACACTTTAGTTAAAAATTTGTAATGTGTCGTAAAAAACTGTAAATATTCTTATAAATTAAAAACTTTTAGGGAACTTTTACCTGTTGCGAGCTTACGATGAATCTTATATTAGCGTCAGCAATTTAAATTACTTTAACAAATGCACAGCTATTTTAGCAACAAAATAATTATCAATAGTGTACAAGAACTGTCAAGGACTATGTCAAGGAAAATAGAATGCTCTCACTAATGTAAGAAACTCCGGACACTTTATCTATTTACGTCCTTATAAAAAAGTAAGGTTGTTTAATTAATACCAGAGCTCTTTCTATGTGCAACAGTTTTATGGATATTTAAGTAATTTAAAGTGCACAATGTAAGACATGTTACAATTCACATTTTTACAAAATAATATTCTCTGAAACATTCAGCATTCTATCTTTCCTCTATTATTAAACTACATATTAAACTATTATTCACATATTTTTATTGAAAAATGTAACAGAAGAAAACAACAGTGTATTTAAACCACTTAGAATTTAGAAGAAAAATGTTTTTTCTTCATATACGTGGAGTACATGAGATACATTATTTCTCTCTCTCTCTCTCTCTCTCTCTCTCTCTACGAGAAGTAGGTAAATAATTTATTTCTGTAATTGAAATTGTAGAATAACTACAAAAGAGATAATTTGACAAATATTTTCTTGAATTTTTTTTATGTATTAAATTCAATAATAAAATGTTTTTCCGAAAAGAGACTATGTATTTGTTTAATTAAATCAATAAATATATTAGCTTCTCATGTTATTAAATGAATACTTGATCAATTTAAAACTCAAGAGGCTCATTCAGATCATCATAAGTTTCAAATATGTTGGCAACATCAATATACTCCTTGCTTGAATTATTTTTGTTTTGCAATTTGCATTTCTCATTACTAGTTGACAATTCTTTTGTCTTACAAGTGACATCTTTTTTTTCACAAGAATCATTTGTTGTATTAATACATGATTTTTCACTTAGCATATCTTTATCATTTTCATTCAGTTCACTGTATGTTTCAAAAATATTAGTAACAGTATTGCTGTTCATGTTAGATATACTATTATCTTCAAAATTGCAGTTACTAATATTAGAATTATAATTTGAACACATGTCACTTGTTTCTTTAGCTTCATCATTTTCAGATTCACAACTAGAATCATTTACAATATCTTCAAAATTATTCAAACATGAAGCATTAATACTCTCATTAGATAGAGATTTTTCTTTTGGCATTATATCTTCATTAATATTCTCACACATTGAATTCTCTGTATCAGATAAGCTTTCTCTTTCTGACAAGTCTAAATATTTTTCCCACTTGTTTTCAACTGTGTTCTTACCTGACACTTCAGGAATGCTTGTGTGTGCATCGCTACCGCTGCAACCATCATTTTGATTAGAAGTTGTAGAAAATAATGAAAAATTTGCTTTTGCTGCATTCAGTTTCTGAACATAAAGACGACATTGTTGTCCAGATCCTTGAAAATATACCTGAAAATTAATATTACTCATTTTAATCACAAAAATAATAATATGTTATAAATTATCAATATGCTAGTTCTTTATATTTTATACCATCGTACTTGTTGTATAGATTGTTTCGCATTGCACACCTTGCACTGCCATTTGCGCGCTTTTTTGACTATGTGTACCTGAAACAATACGAACAGAGGAAAAATATTTACACTGCAGAGATTCTATCATGTCAGCAATGCACATTTCGAACTTACTTGAAACATTTTACAAGAATAACAACACAAAACATTTAATTCTTGCGGCATTGTTGAAGCGATCTGTCAAAATTTCAAAATTGACAAGTACTTTGACTATATAATCATGAACTACTAGCGCTGTATTCCATGCTGTAATAACGATTAACAGCGCCTCCGTCGCCTAAGTAGCAGAACAGTAAAACAAAAGCTACGTTCCGATATTCAATGCCAGTACTACAAATTGACTAATTGCGTTGATCGAATCAGTCAATTGACCAACGTGATTGGTCATTTCTACGAGACCTGCGCCTTGCGTTTGCGATTAATGTAAAACGATCTTAAAACATATGTAACGTGAAGTCTTAGTATTGGCACTACTGACAATATCGAAAGACCGCCAAAGATCCTAAACATCTACGTTTGTTCAAGAGTATCGGAACGACGAACATTGAACATTGCTGGCGGTTTCTTCACGTTTTTCAAAAGTAGATATATAGATATTTTAGATATAATTACTTTTTTATATATTTTATACATTTGTTTTATTATATATTATTTAGGGAAAAATACATACAAAACATTGTTTTATATGATTTACTTTAATTCTATTACGCAATTTGGCAGAGCTTCTGCAAGTTCTTTCTTAAGTGAATTTTTATTTTCCAAATATGGTAAATCAATTAGTTTTAAAGTCTTCAAGTTTCTGCAAAACAAAAAGGAGTATTTGTGTCACACTTGATGTCTAATAGTTGATTTAATGTGGAGAATATAAGACGAATCAATGTTTGATATGAAAAACCTACTTGAGAATTTTCAAACTACGCACTCCTTGATCAGTTATAGGTTTACAATCTCTGATTTCAAGAATAATCAAGGTATCTTTCATAACCGATAGTAGTGGTAGGGCAGTATTGTATAAATATTTACAACGTATAAGCTTTATCTCATCAATATATCTACAATCAGCTGAAAATTTTTGTTGAGAGCGATACAGTATAACAAAATGTATGATTATGACACAATGTAGTTCAGTTTATATACAAACCAAAATGTGGAAATCCTACATGAGTTATTCCAGAATCAGTAGCATCTACAGCTTGAATATAATATCGAGTGTCTTCCTTTGGTAAATTATTGTAATCTTTCAGATGCTCAGTAAAGCCTTTCCATTTAACACTGGCACTATTTCTCAAAAGCCACTCAGCACATGCACGGTCTGGACCAACTGCCTGAATTCTGTCTCTATCAACTCTTAAAATAAATATTGTCTTAAAACTTTACATTTTATAGAAAGTAGTGTTATAATTGCATTGGCAGTATAATTTCTACAGAAATACCTATTGAATATTATGGTTAACCAATAGAAAAACCCTCTATTAGGTATTCTTCTATAATAATCTGTGGTAGACAGTAATCCATTTAATATCTAAAACATTCACAACATAATACACAGAAGAAATATATAAGTCTGTATATCATCAAATTACAAAAATAATGTTACATATGACATTTATTCACATATAATTTTCTTATAAATACAATACTTAAAATATAAGATATATATATACCGTCATTATATATATTATCTATTAGGATTTAATTACACAGTAACAAAATCAAACACTCTCTGCAAAAAACTTTGACATTCTTGAAAACAGCTGATAATAATCAAAATAAGTATTTAAATACATTCACATAGAACTAAAGAAAAACCTAAGAGTGGCTACTCAACCACATATTGTAGGATTTTAGGTTTCTTATGTAGAGCGCTAACTACATCCATTTTACACCATCTTTACAGTATTTAGTAAAGCACTATTCAGATGCTAATTTTTTTAAACTTTCATCTGAAAATCGATAAGTGTGCCACTTCTCTTCCAATGTTATATCACTAGCATCAAGTTTTTTGTAAAAGTTTTGAGCTGAGTTCCAATTGAGAACCATGAAATCCAATCTAAAGCAATTGTTCTCAACTGCATCCTGCAAAGAATTTATTGTTAGAGAGAGAATGAGAGATCTTTTATATAATTTTAATTGAAAAGTATGTATACTTTTGCATTAGCTTTCAGAAGTCTCCGACCAACTTGTTTCCTTCGAAACTCTGGTTTCACATAGAGATCATCCATAAACATGGCCTTTCCACGCCATGTTGAATAAGTATAAAAAGTAACAGTATAACCAATGATTTCATCTTTATATGTTGCCACATTACAAAGAAATAATGGTCGCTCACCAAAACCATCTCTTTCTAAAGCTGAGCATTTTTTCATTTTTTTATATACTATTATTATTATAATTTATGTTGTAATACATAAAATCATAAATCTTACTCTCATAATTAATTGATGGTCCATCAGGCATCTCCTCATAGTTTGCTAATTCCTAGAAAATAATATATTTTTTACTTATCTATCTATTTAAAGAACCTTTTCATAATATTTAAAAAAAACCAACAATAAGATAGTAGATCGAGCATATAGTTAGATCGTTGTTGGTCTCATCATAAAAAAAATTAACAAAACTTACTTGTATAAGTGTTCTGATGGCTTTGCAATCTTCGCGTCTAGCTTTCCGTATGATTATTTCATCCATTGTTTACTAACTCTAATGTCAAATATTTTAATTACAAATATTATATTTATATAAAAACAGAGTGCAAAAATATAGAGTGAATTATCTCTAAGGAGATAAGTAGAGACAATCGTGACAAAAACTGAATGTTATCATATATGTTATCAAGTCAGTACAGTAATACAAGATGATCACGTGGTTCACTGAGAGCATAGTAAGAGTAATTAGAAACAATCTACAATTTAAAATCTTCTAAATCTTAATTAGATGCTACATAAGTTTATAGAATTGTTTAACAAGAACGTAAACACCTAAAAATCGTCGTAATATGCTGCATACAAATTTTGTTATCGATAATTGGTTAAGTCAATATCTTCGAGTAATATATTTCAGAATTTATCAAATTAATTAGAAGCATCGACAACCAGAGGGCGCTCGATAGCTGCAATTCTGTATTATTCATGGCCGTCGATCTTGCGTCTGTGCCGGCTGTTTAAAGTATCAAAACAAACTTCGATTTGTTGTCTCTCTTTTGTATCACAGCTATTTTCTTTCTAGTATTAAATAATCAATTTGCATCGCACGTCTGAACAATCAAAGCGACATGAGCCGTAGAAAAAGAGCGAAGGTGCGTACATTATATTATAATACAATTTTCATTTGTGAAATAACGATTTCGAGATTTGTGGTTACTCACGTTTGGAGCAATACTACTGTGACGCTATTTTTTTATGTTTTCTTTTTTACGCGAATAAATAAGATAAGTCAGTTCTTTCTGAAGTAATTTGTACTTGTGTGTGAAAACTTTAAATGACAAAATAGAGCTCTATTAATTTTACTTATGATGTAATGAGACATTTTTCATAATAGAGTTTGCTCTTTCTTTTTTCTTCACATTTCATACAAAATTTTCATAGGAACTTTTTTATAATCAAGTAATACTTAATAATGTGTGTAATACAAAAATGTGTGTTTAATTATAGGTAGAATACAGAGAAATGGAGGAGAAATATAATCAGTTAGATGAAGACAATGTTTTGGATACATCAGAAAAATCCAAACCTAGTCTTGTAACACCAGAAAAGAAACTTTCTGTAGATGTGAAAAAAGAATCTGAATCTACAGTATCTGCTTCAGCTTCAAAAACTGAGATAAAAGAAGAAGAAGATCAAGATAGCGATCATGAAGATCCACATGGTATGTCAACTGCTGTTCATGTTCTTCTAATTATTTATCTAAATCTGTTATCATATTAACAGAATCATTAATATTGTCTATATATTTAGTGAAGGAATTATTAAATGGTTTGGAAGGTGCAGCTTTTCAAAGTCGTCTTCCATTTGACAAAATGACATCTACTGAAGCAGCATGTTTTCCTGATGTATCTGAAGGACCACCGCAAACACAGAAAGTATTCTTGCACATTAGGAATAGACTTGTGAGTGTTGAGATTGCAAGCTAAGTGGTTGCATTTGTTTGTCTGTTTTTTGTTTTACTTTAATATGATTATATTTTACAGTTACAAATTTGGTTAGAAAATCCGAAGCAACAGTTAATCATTGAAAATGCATTGCCACTAATTGAGCCACCTTATAACAGTGATCCAGTGCTTACTCGTAGAATTCATGCGTTTCTAGAGCGACACGGTTTTATAAATTTTGGTGTTTTTAAACGTCTTAAGGTAATTCAATGAATAATATCATAGTTCAATCACATTAGTATTGAAAAATTATTACGTGTTGATAATGTTTAGTAAAGAAATGCATGATCTGTGTTTATTGTTGCAGCCTATTCCCACAAAAAAGTTAGGCAAGGTTATTGTAGTAGGAGCTGGTATTGCTGGGCTAGCAGCAGCTCAACAAATGCAACAATTTGGTTTAGAAGTAGTAGTATTGGAAGCTAGGGTAAGTTTTATAATATCTGATTTTATTCTGTACGAATTTATTAAACTGTTATTATTTTGCACATGTGTAGGATCGCGTTGGCGGGAGAATTGCCACATTTCGTAAATCAAATTATATAGCAGATTTAGGAGCTATGGTAGTGACAGGCTTAGGTGGAAATCCTGTAACTACTCTTAGTAAGCAAATTAATATGGAACTTCACAAAATACGTCAAAAGTGTCCATTGTACGAAAGTGATGGTCAGACGGTACGTTAATAATATTATATTGAAATAATAAAATATCAATATCTATACTTTTAATGTTTTAATAAAAAATTTTATAGGTTCCAAAAGATAAAGATGAAATGGTTGAACGAGAGTTTAATAGATTATTAGAAGCTACCTCTTATCTTTCACACCAATTGGATTTTAATTATATAAATAGTAGTGGACAAGGTGGTAAAGATACACGACCAGTGTCTTTGGGACAAGCATTAGAATGGGTAATACGTTTGCAAGAGCAAGGTGTGAAACAACGTCAAATTGCGCATCTGCGTTCTGTGATCTCCTTACAAACACGACTAATTACCAATCAACATAGAGTACGTATAAGATACACAAATAGAAATTATTTTAGTATATTAAATGGTTTTATTATAATATATACGTATATACATATATCTATTTTTCTGCATATAGATGATCTCTATTATGGATCGTTTAACGGAATTAAACAAACAGTATAAGGAAGTGACTGAAAACAAATCACAGAGTCGAGATATAACGCAGGAATTTGTTCTTCGATCTAAGCTACGCGATCTCCATAATGCTTGCAAGGTAACATATCTTAATGAAAGACACATTTTTGTGATAAAATTATAAATATAATACAATAATTTATTTTTTTGTATTTTAGGAATGGGATCAATTAGCAGATCAGCAGAAAGAGATCGAAGCTAAATTACAAGAATTAGAAGCATCACCACCTAGGTATGCTCATAGATATGTTCAACATATTTCTTAAACAAGGACTGACGTAAAATATATGTTTGTGACGTGAAATATATGTATTTTGCAGTAAAGAAAAATATCTTTTATTGATTGCAGTGACGTGTATTTATCGTCGAAAGATCGGCAGATATTGGATTGGCATTTTGCAAACTTGGAGTTTGCCAATGCTACACCCTTGTCTAACTTAAGTTTGAAGCACTGGGACCAAGATGATGATTTTGAATTTACTGGAAGTCATCTGACCGGTGAGTCTGTTTATTGTCCATATATAAATCAAGCGCTTTCAACTCAGCGCTGCTTGGTAATTTGCGAAACAAAACGATATGTTTTGCATACAAATATATATAAATATGCATGCAAAAATTTTTATAAAGCGTTATTGTGCGATAATTATGATATTTACAACATAAGGCAAATTATAAACAATTTGAGGAAATTATATGTTGCAATATGTATAAATTTACAAAATTTAATTTGCGCGGTATTTGCTAAAGCGGTCATGTATCGGTTCTACGATATTCTTTGAAAATTGCTGAAGCTAAAGGAAGATAGTGCAGATAATGAGTGAATTATTTGCGAGTTGCATCCTCTTTATAGGCGTTTGATACTCCCTGCTCGCATCTCTCCCTATAGTTGACTTTATCAACCTTATTGAAAGCCTTATTGAAAGATAGAGAGAGAGAGAGAGAGAGAGAGAGAGAGCGAGGACATGAGATTCCTTATAGATAGTCTCCGTATCCCCCGACCGATCGAGTACCAAAGTTCTCATTATGTGAAATTATACTACGATCATAGCCCGTAAACTCTTACGAGCTTACTAAAGCGGCAACAGGAAAGCCACGCCATAAAAAATATTTTACGATCTCCGATAAATCAACATTTTTGCTTGATATCCGCAAATAAATCGTTCGCCAAGTATTCGATTCTGAATGATATGTTTATTAAGACGTGCATATAAATGTAATTACACGTATGTTTTTTTTTCATTACACGATGTCGCGAAATCTTGTGGTTAATCGATCATATTTTATTTTATTCCGTGTCGTAATTTATGTACATAAAACGTGCAATAATTAAAATTGAGATGAATTCGGTTAAATTTGAATAAAATTTTTACACGTGCGTTTTTTAAATATAGAATAATTTAGATTCATCACTTGAAGGAATTACATCTGAACTATACATCTGAGAATATTTATTTCTTCAGAATTTTTTTAGCTAGTTTTACTATTTTACATATATTCTTACTTTTTCAAATATGCTAATGTTATCACGCTAGTAGCATTTACTAACTCTATTCGAGCACGAATACCAAAGACATTAACGTAATGTTTACGGTGGAAATCCGACTATCTGTTCAATAATCCTTGCGGTGCTCGATACGCAATCGAAACCTAACCGATATCACCGCCGGTGTAATACGGCTTAACTGCCGCGTGTACCACCGCACTGGCGAAACTCAAATCGATTGAGCGACTGGATAATGTCTCGAGTACTGGGCCGAAGTCGTTTCATCGGCGCGGAGAAGTGGGTCCGCGTTCGGGTCTCGAATCTCTCGAGCGCGCGGAATCCTGCCATAAGCGGATGCGCGATTCGGATCTGAAACGAGAGACGCGAGACGGGAGATGCTGTCTCCCGTTTCGACTGTGTGAGAAACAGGAGCGTCCATTCGAAATTGAAGGGGTTGCCTCCGATGGGAGGGACAGACGGGGGCACGGTCCCATGAGTGACGTGCATCGATGATCGTGACGGTCTCGCTGCAGCA
>QVOB01007078.1:0-29329 GCA_014839585.1 Pseudomyrmex concolor
CCTAACAGGGAAGGCGACGGCCCGGAAAGCCGGAGATTCCAGGTTCGACTCCTAGCTGAGGAGTTTTTTTCGCAATATTTTAAAATTAGTTAGGGAAATATATAGGGTTCTTCATATACATGTGATACAAATCCTATGTGAAGGAAAAAAAGTATTTCACACGTATATATACGTGTACATATACCATGTATATATATATATATAAGCGCATTTTCTGCACAACATCCTGCAAACGGCTCTTTATGACCGAATTTATTTCATTGCTTAGTTCAAATTTTTATTATTAAAGTTTAGTCTCTAAAAGCGAGAATTTTTTCACTCTCAAAAACATTTTTTATAATTGAATTTTCATGGTTTTAACTATAAGCGTATATATGTACAATAATTAAGATTTTACTCAAATTACGTATTTATAAAAAATAAATATTTATAAAACTTCCGTATTTATAGAACTAAATATATTACAAATTATAAAATGTGAGATCACGCGCGCGCGTAATTATATTGCCAGTGTTTATTAGAAACAGACGACATATTTTTTTATGCAGTTCCTCTCGTCTGGCACTAGCGTACTTTTTTCCACTCGCGCGCGCGCCGCGTCGCACGGGGCTTCACGTTTTTATCGAACAGCGGCAAACGAAATGTAGTTCCGCGCCGGGGTAACTTAATCTCTCACGCCGACTCGCAATCAAATTAACGTCCATTTGAAACGACGCGACGAAACCATAAATATCGCGATAGATCGTCTTCTCACGCTTTCGCGTCGCACGGAATGCGCGTCACGGTAACGTGTGACAAGTCAGCGGAGCAACAAAGGTATTGGTGATTTGTGATTTTCCCATCGCGGAACGGGACGCAACACCGGAAATACCACAACGTGCGTTTCAATTTTCTGAGTAACATTTGCCTCCGTTCCTCCTGATCGATATTGCACATTTTTGTTTTCTTTTTCTCTGTTACGTGGCGCGGAGAATAGATTGTGTATTGCATATTCTGAAAAAATACGTCACGGTTTTATTTATTCACATAACGGATTTTGACGGATATTCAACTCACGCGGAAAAAAACTTCAATCAAACAACGTAACCTCCGCTTTTTTTTTGAGTTGATAAAATATGAACGTACGGTTGCCGTTTTTTTCAATTATTTTTACGATTTGTAACGTCATGAATATTTTTTATGCACAGATTTTTAATATTAATGGGATTTAATCGGTTTTCGTTTTTTGAAGAATTTTCTGAAATGCGCGCGTGGATAAAATTGATTAAATAATACAATAGAAAGTCACACGGTATGCGCGCGCTGTGCACATCTCACCTGCGTCTGGCAGCATTATTGTTGCTATTACGAAATAATCACAACGCACCCGGAGACCTTCCCCTACGAGGCATTGTGTTCTCTATATTCATGTCAGTATTATAAGTCAACGCCTGACGCTAACTGTGTACAACATTGCTGCATTATCGGCTCGCGTTACCGCGATGCGATGACAGAGCACCTTATACCGCCCTCGGGCAGTCTTGAAACGACCGGATGATAAACGGAACATTGCAGGTCATCGGTATAAAGGGACGAATATAATTCCCATTTTTCTCAACTAATTCAATAAAAAAAACGTGGTGTGTTGAAAAGAGAAATGTTAAATATAAAATATTTCGATGATAATCATAGATAACTTTAATGATTTTTTGCTGAAATTCCATGAACAATAATGTTGCTCTATTTACGCACAAATAGATGTGCGTACAGTTTTTCATTATTTACTTATTGATAATTTTGACGATTATCTTTATGAAAACACCGTGCTCTGATGTTAATCCGGTATTATGCGCGCGCTTCTCAAACAGAGATAGATTAAAGCACGTGCCGTATAATTTCGTAGCGGTGCGGAACTTTTAAGGCGCGATCTTTCTTTCTTATCGCGACAATAAAAGCTGAGCGCACTTGCCGGCTAGATACTGTACGCACGTGCTTCGGTTAAACAGCGAGCGATATAATATACATATCTTTCTCAGCGCGTGCTGGCGGAAAAAAAAAATGTTACAAAAAATGGCAACATAATTTACAATATTGTTTTATCAGAGGCGAATTCCTACGAGGCGAGCTCTCTTGCGGAGCTCTCATGACTGCCGTAAACCAGCCATTGTGTAAAACCTGACGCCAAGTTTGCGCGTAATTTTAAAAATAACTCCGCGCGAGAGCACGCGGATAAACAAACCAGCTTTGCTGGTGCGGTTTCTCTGAAAAGATCGTCCGCTGTGCAGATCTGCTTCTCTACGCAGATAATTCTATTCAGATGCGTAGTGTCTCTCTCACGAAAAAATGTGTGAAATTTGAAATGTAACAGCATTGACATCTTGTGTCTCGTGCGGGGCTACATACACATGTATACGTTTATAAAAAGAAAATAATCTCCCTATGTCTCTTATCTACATTTCTGTTCCTTGCTGAGACAATATTTGTTCATTCGTTAGAATACGGATCTAGCCGCGCATTCTCACTTGGAACCCGAATGCGTTATGCATGCATACACACACACACACACACACACACACATACACGAGCGCGCATTTTCGCTAGATAACACCACACCGCGCATATCTAGTAGAAACAGGTGTTTGCTCGATAACGCGTCAAGGTGTCTGATTCTGCGTGATCTATGCCATTGAAATCTCTGCCGCACAAATTTCACAATATATGCACTCCTTCATATAATCGCTAAATTACGTTCTAGCACGCAAACGCGATTAAATGTGATTAAAGAATTATAGTTAGCTTCTATGTATAATCTTATCTTGCACGATTTTGCACATTTCGATTTGAATTTTTATAAACTCTCCATATATTTTTGTAACAAATATCACAAATCTTCTCTTTCTCTCATTCTGTATAGATGTGAATAGAACACGTTAAATGTACCTCTCAAGAAATTATAAATTTACATATCTACACACATATGCGGTTTTAATTAATTCAATTTTTCGATCACTACTGCCGTACCGTGTCCCGTTACAAATGGAATCACTCAAGATCGGAAATAAGATCGACCTATTTCTTTTCGGAGATATGAATCAACGCGTGGAGATGAAGTCTGGAAAATCGACTACATTACAGACTAAACGTTTTCAAGCACATCGAATTTTAGACAGCTCGTTATTTCTTCGATACTTTTTCTCTCTTTCTCTCTCTTTTCGTTTCGGATATTTCACTTTATTCATATTACGAAGCGCACATATGTTCTTTGAATACATATTAGAAATTTCTAATAAATAGACAAATAACTTATTATGGTCTTTTTTTAATGAATATATATAATAAAAGTTATATTCCACCTGCTCCCCACATGATCAAAATACAAAATACAAAATAATAACATCAGTTTTATATAACAAGTATGTCGAACAAAATCATACATGACAGGTACGTAAGTAAAATAACTTTGTTACGAAATGTAATTTAATAATAGTGTGAGCAAAGTACAATTTGTCGATACATCACAGTTGATCGATGCTCTCTCGATAGACGAGACTGCATGCAAGAAACGAATAAAAAAGGTCTTTTAACAATATCGTGTTACCGCGTTTGGAGATCGTTCAAAATAAAAATTGCAACAATCGCGCTAACGAGCTAGATCAAAATATGATACCGTTGAAAAAGGTGAAACTGTGAAAACTGACAAAAAATAAAAAAAATTAGAAAAGATCAGGAAAGAGAAAAAGTTGAAATTTCGAAAATTTAAAAATTTTTTTATCGGAAATAATTTATTGGAAATGTAAAAAATGTAAAGAGAAGGTAAATTTTTCATACGTATTTATAACTTATCAATTTTTCTATCTCTTTCTCTCTACTCTTTTAATTTCTTTGAGAATAATTTCAACAATAGTGAATACTTCTGTAAAATTTCAAATATAATTTTTGTGAAAAAAATCTTTTTCGTAATTTTCAACGCTTAATTAACAAGTAAATATTGTTGAAAGCATTGCATACAACTAAAGTTTACAGAATATATTTTTTGTAAAACTAAAACACCGATTTAGTACAAACTTTAGATTATGATTTGTGTAGCAATCGTAAGAGAATAATCTGCAGAGGCAAATTGTGCGTGTGTGACAATTCGCCGCAGAAAAGCGTATAGAAATCAACCGATCTAGCCGCAATCAGCGGACATGTAAACAATCCCGGAGGAAGAATGGGTGGTGAAAGACACGAACTTCTCCTCGGCGCGTTAATTTGGTCAGTTCAAGCAAATTAATGACGCGCTGCAATTAGTCGAGTTTACGTGGTGGCCAGGTCCGTTTGCTTTCATTCAGAGAGAGAGAAAGAGACAGAGAGAGAGAGAGAGAGAGTCGTGTAGTCGTATCTATATGTATGTCGCTCGGAATTTGTTAACGAGAGCAACGATCATCTGCCAATTAACTTTCTCCGCCAATTAACCAATTACCGATCGACACAAGAAATAGATTTTTTTGCTGGACGCGATCCAATCGTTTTGTTATCAAGAGCCAATGTCGAGCGTATATACCGATACCGAAATGTCAGTCGTGGGATGATTTTCATCGAGGAAAATCGATTCGGTCTTAAATTGTTAAAAGATACATTGTATAATCTATCGTTTTTTTTTATCTTACAAATATCCAATATATATATATATATATATACGAGTATATATATATATAGATGTCCATTTTAGTTATAGAATCGTTCGAGATAGCTTTCTCCGATTGAAGAATCCGGTTCACTGGTCTGCTTGCGATGGAAAAGAAAATTGATGCCGCGTTATCTCGCGATACGTTTTCTCTCTTTTTCATTGTCAGCGTGATCGTTTTTCGCGAATTTTTCCGATCCTTCGTTGCAGCAACATAGAATACGCCTATGTATGTGCGCGTATACTATATACACAATCCGACATGAATTTTAAAAAAGCCAACCGTCTCCCCCGTTCCCGTGAGAATAGATAATGGCACTCTTGTAGGATCTCGGTCTGTGCTTTTTTCTTTCTTTTTCTCTTTCTTTTTTTCTTTTTCTTCTTCTTCTTCGTTTTTCTTCGTGTCCAGCACTTTTATTTCTCCGCTGTGCGGAATGAAAAGAGTGTCGCTCAGGTAGTGGAAGTGGACCGGAAGATAGATTAAATTGAAGAAGCCGACAACGTCAATTTCCAAAATCGTTCACGCTTAACTGTCATTTTCATGAACGTCGTCTTTATATTGCGCCCGCGCACGCCACGGGAGATTGAAAATATTGGAAATTCGTTTTTTCTCTCCTACACCACACACAGAATAGCGCAAAAATATAATTTTCTTTAACGTCACTTCGAATTCTCGCCCTCTGTGTTCTCTAGCCGCACATAATTTAATTCACCGAGAACTCGTTTTTCGCACAATTTAAATTCACGCGCGATCTCGTATCCGTTAATTAAATATTGAAATTTGCTGGAATTTTATCTCAGCGCTTATACTGCCTCACAATATGTGCAAATTGAGTATCTGTATTTATTACACAATTGCAACTGTATGTTGTGAAAGAAGTGACAAAGATTTTCAGAGATCATTTAAATGCGCGAACAAAGTTTGTACAGTTTAATTAAATAAAAAAAATATTTATTTTTTTTTAAGAATTGATTTTCAATGTAAAAAATATGTGAGTAGTCTAATTGGCTGATTATGATAGAATAAAAAAAAAGAATATAAAAAAAAAGAGATATAAAAAAACGAATATAAAAAAGAGATATGTGTCTACTGGATCTATAACTGATGTAAATTCCAAACATCCAATACACGGTGTTAATATCGTTGAATGATCAGGCGCATCTCCCAGTACATGAAAATTGGCAGGTTCCCAACGCCAGTTGAATATATCGATTTATATCGAGTTAACACCCACTAACAAAAGAGAGAGGGAGAGAGAAAGAGATAAATCCTGCCACTCGTTATTACCGCAGGCGATAATAAGTCACGACGCAAATGGTAATAAGCGGTGTCACCTAAATCTGCGCGATAGCTGCGCGCGCTACTCGCACGTTGAAACACTGCCAAAGTAGACGCAAAGTATGATTGAATACATTTACGATCGGAGTTTTCTCTTCGTCGTGGAGAAAAAGTTTTTCGATATCAATATCCGTAATTTATGCAAAGCGTTTTTTCAAGATCAGTTTAACATCTCTAACGCGACGCGAACAAGAAGGAATAACACAGCAAGCCGAAAAAAACTGTCAGCGCGAACAGAAATGTAAAAATTCGGAGATTACATTCGAAACTCACATACACAGGGAAAAATTAAATTAAAAACTTTAGTTAAAGTAAATGGCGGATAAAAAGAAAAAAGTTTTTACGAGAAACGTAAAACCGATTTGTTTTAACTTCCAGCGGGAGTAAATGAACGATGGAACCTCGTAGAGACAGATTACGAGAGTCAGTCCTCTGTCATTTATTTGCACGGTTTACAGAGGTGGCGTCCTGGCAAGGCAATTTTTCCACCGTTCTAGGGTCGTGATCACACCTTCGATCCCACCTTGCCCGTCGTTTGCGCGCTCGTTCCTCAACACACCCTCTCTCACGCCACGTCGACCCGTCTCCCGAAAGCAGAAAGGAAGAAATGAAATGGCGACTTTCAAGAGGCATGACGTCACGTTGGTCCATAGACCGGTTCTTTATACTGATGTCTCTCCATAGAATTTCACGCTGTCGCAGTCTAGCAAGCGACTACTACTTCAAGTACATAGTCACGTTACTTTTGTACCTGATACTACGTAGCTGCGACAGAATGCGTCTAGAACGGAAACGGAAGAAGCAAGAAGATGTCTCGTTAGACGCGCGCTGGTTTGGAAACTCGCGAGGAATGTTGCACGTATAATGTAAGTACGTAAAATCGGGCCCGAAAATATACTTTCACTAATACTAATAAATCACTTGAGCATGTGTGCGAAATGCTTTTTTTTACAGGTTTTATTTGAATCATATAGTGTATATTTTCTCTATCTGTTATATACGCGCGAAAGTAGTATCGGAAAACGATTGACTTGCGTCAAGGGAATAGAAAAAAGAACGTTGAAGGGAGGAATTCGCGCGCTTTTTGTTGACGCCACATCTGTCTCAATGCGCGGCTCTGGTTCAATGGGCGGCGTCGTTGCCGGCGAACGCGTAACGACGTCATTATATTTTTTCTTCACGCATAAAGAAACGCTCGTTTCGATTTCGCGAGGCTTCTTCTCTCTCTAGCAGCGCCAGCCATTCGTCTCTTTTATATATATATATATATTTCAAGTCTTTCCATCACGCTTTCTTCATTATAAATAATTGTTGTACTCTATCGGTCGCGCATCGCTTTATCTGCGGCGACTACGAATAATTACGGAACGTGCATCTCGCGACGCAACCCTCGTCTCTTGCTACTACTTGCATTATTAATGAAATTCCCTTCGCTACGACGCGTCGTCTTCCGCCGCCTCCGTTCTGTTTCTTCTGTCTTCTCCAGTTTTCTCTCTTTCTCTCTGTTCTCTCATTTCGTTCTCCTTCCTCGCTTTCCCGCCCTCGTCTTTCTTCCTTTCGCTGTTCTGGCTCCCGACGCCTACACGATTCTAACAGCGACTCGTCCGACATCTTGGAATTTTATTATTTTTGTAGCCACTTCGCGCGTTACGCGCATTCACGCGACGAAAATGAGCGCGGAGAGCACAGTGACAGAAGAGGAAAATTAAGACGGTCTCCCCAGAAGGGTAGGTGCCTTCTCAAAACGTGACTTTTGCCCGTTCGCGCGTTATGAAAGGAAACGACCTTAATTTAATAAGACCGGCGTAGAGTTTTTTTTTTTTTTCATCTGTTACACGGTATTTTCGCGATATCTCTTGTTCTCATTCAAGTAGGGCTGGTTAGCTTTCGTACTTGTTTCGACGGCTTGGTTTTTGCTCTTGTTTCACTAATTAACGATTTAACACTTAACGCTCGAGAGTGTAAAACAAAAACTTATGGGGAAACTATAGACCTCCATCGAATGAAAGAAAGAAGAGAAAGGAGATAGAAGAGAATGAAAAAAATAGTAATTAAAACAATCCCGGTAGACAATTGTAATTACATCGACACGACGACTTAATATAAACACGATCGTTTAAATAAAAGATAAGAGGAAACGTAGTTCCTTCAATGCTTGAGAGGACGTCTCTTCTCGAAATGTAAAGTGCAGTGCACCATCCGCACTTTAGACAGCGGATGGTAGCTGTTTTTTTTTTTTTTTTTTTTTTTTTTTTTTTTTTTTTAAGCCCCTTCCTCTTCATTAATAATGCAGAGATTGCCTGTAATTCTAACAGCCGTTCTTCGTGCGGCATCTTGAAATTTCATTTAATTCGTGCCGCCACTTTGTTACGTGCAATCGTGCCGGAGAAATAAAATTCGAGTAGAATAAACAAAAAAAAACAGAGTTTATTTTGAGATTAAAAAGACTATCGTAAGGCTCTCTCGGAGAAAATCATAACGCTCCATTAGTAGATACATTCAATATGATTGCGTAAAACATTCATACGCGCGTGACGAAAGAGAGAGACCCTAAAACAATTTTTTTTAACTTCCTTACAAGAGGAAACAAGAATTATTTGTTGTAAACCCTAAAGGAAACATTGAAGGTTTTTACGTATTTTTTTTTTTCCACTTAATAATTCTTCATCTATGGAGAGAAAAATAAAGTTATTACTTTCTCTCTCGTGATAAAAGTATGATTTTGAAAAGATATAACGATCAGAAGTCACACAAAAAATCCTTCGAAAATCCTTCCTAACTTTCTGTGCGCATTGGATTGTAACACTTAGTTTGATTTTTTCCTTCGTGTTTGTGTAACCTGTTGGCTTTTCAGCAAAAATTAATCTGTCAGAGAGTGCGAATGTAAAAGTGGAAATCGCGGACGCGCGCGTATTGAACGTGACGCTATACGGTAACGAAGATTAATATACGGGATTCGATGGGGAAAAAAGTAACTCCGGTGGTTCTCGCAATAACTGCATCGCGCCTCTGTTCTAATTCATTTCGGGAGGTTGCGCAGAAAAAAGAAAATGTTTCATTTTGCTGGCTGGCGATGCGGCAAAGGAAAAGCCGTGGTAGAAAGAAAATTGACGACGGTCGCCCCGCCGATAATGGAGCGTTCCCCCGGCTGCAATAACCGTCAGGAATTTGCATGAATAACAACGGGATCGTAATTAAACCACTTTGTCATTACGGTTCGAGAGGAAAGCCAATCGGCATCGCTTTGACGGGCGTTTTCCGTTTCGACGAGAGAACCGCAATAAAAATCCGCGAAATAACACATTAGACTTGCGCCATTCCCTCTCTCTCTCTCTCTCTCTCTCTCTCTCTCTCTGAGATTACAATTGACTAATTGATAACTTAATAAAATTAATTAGTTGATGACTAATCGATTATTTTGACGATAACTAATTTCAACTGCCGATGCATAATGACGCATACATTAAATCGTGATTTCTCTCTAATATAAGTGCGGAATATTTGTGCCACCAACTGTTTTTACAGCGTTACGTACATTTCATTAAAAAGACATCGTAGAATAAAATATGCAAATTTTTTCAATTTTTTTCCGTAGCTTTTGCAAATTCACTTTAAAGTAAAATATCGCGTCCGTTATATGAATTGATCGTATCAGAAAGTATTAATGTAAACGTTCCCAGTTTATAAAAAACCTCTCGCGAAATTAACAGTTTCGAAATAAAACGGAGGAAACGAAGTATACATACGCGAATATTTTCACTTAATAAATCATTTAATAATATTATTTAATTATAACTCGAGAGTGATTAAGTTAACAAGACGCAATGCGGTTACACACAGGAAAACGAGACACACGTCGCGGCGGAGTGCAATTTCTTCCGGAGAATATTTTGGTGCTCACATCTCGCGCACGACGAAGCTCCCCGGTGGTTGTTGCGCAGTGTCAACTGCATGCCGGCCGCATGGCAACGAGGCTCCACGTAAACCTCCTTCCCTCGGTCTGTTTCTGTAAACGCGTGGTCCAGAATGCGGGATATCGTTCGACCGTAGAGAGTTAAGTGCCTAGTATAGTCGTGGAACTAGTAGTGGTAGTACTAGAAACTATGGAAGCGGCATCTCGTGAACTCCCATCGCTTCCTCACGATCTCCGCAGTTCTGTATGTAGCCAGGAACTACTGTCGCTCGGTCTCTAATAGAGGACAAAGTCCTGCTTTTCAAGACAACTTTTCGTAGCTGATCAAAGATCGAGAATTATAAATAAAAACAGAAGTAATTTATGATCGTAATTATTCAGTTCATTTCGATAATGACACTTCAAAGGGGCTTAATTAAGCTCGCGAATAAATGAATAATCTGTTCTTGATCTTCTTCGTGAAATGAACACCGAAACCGAAAGAATCTCAAGTTGATTGAACCTCTTCCTTCGCATAATAAACAGTTTAATTTACTGAACAAGATTTGCTGTTCCAGTGTGCAATTTGCACCGCAAGTGTGTTTTTTTTACCGCGGATATTTGTCGCGGATATTTTTACAAGAGAGATATTGCATTTGTACAAGAGCGCACTATTGCGGCGGTTAAGAAACTTTTGTAAACTGTATAAAATTCTTTTTCAAGCGAAGTAACGCAGCGCTTTCACATAGAAGAGAAACTTCTGGCTTTTCTATTGGGACGTGCTTGCGATTCTTGTTTCGTCGAGCGTAGCTCTATCTCGAATTGGCGATCTCTCGCGCGCTCTATTTGGCCGTAACCGCGAGCATCTCGACCCGGGTCTAACATTCCCGACTTGATGAATCTCCCGGCGCACCAGTGGCAATCGAATACATTCACACTTCGAGATACGTCCGCCTCCCGGCGGAGTAGTTGGCGTAATTACTTCGCGAAACGGAGGAACGTTAATAAGTCCGCGATTCGCGATAAGCAATGTCCACTCGCAATGTCCGAGCAAATATCGATCGTACATACGAGAAAGTCGACGACACAATTAGACGGTTATCTCGTGCGCGCGATATACAGCGATTACATTCCTCCCTGAGAGAAAGAGAGAGAGAGAGAGAGAGAGAGATCCGCGATAGCATTCAAAAATCCGATACCCGGCGGACGAAGGATAGAACAACGCTGCGCGACGCTGGGCACACAAAGCCCGATGTCAAAGTCAGCGAAAAACGAGGGAAAATGGGGAGATAAGTGGAGAACCGCTTCTCGAGATAATACGAGAAAATTCCCGGTGGCCTTTCCCGGGATCTTCGGCTGGAATATCGACTCGCTAATGGATCCTTCCGCTTTTCCTCTAACTTTTTGCTCGTTGCGCCCGCTCGCCGTCACGAACTCACCGCGCGGTGAGATTCGCAGGCAATTAAAGTTCGTCCGATTACGTTCCCGAGCCGCAAAGCAGATCAATGAGCGATTCGATTGGCGCGGAATGGCGTCGTCGTCGTTGTCGTCGTCGTCGTTGTTTCTTCCTATCGCTTTCGGATATTACCGCGTCCGAGACTCGACCGGACGTTTGCGACCGGGTCGAAAGTCTTAATAAAAAAGAATAAAGGAAGTAAAATAAAGCGGAAGATGTAACACTTTACATCTTTATATTTTGTTTTCAAGTAAAGCTCGAAGCTTTACTTTATTTTTTTGCAGCGCGCGAAGAAGCAGTAATGCTTCTCTCGATTGATATTACATTATTACTTCTTTCTATTTTCTTTTTGTCAGGTATCTCGTTACTTATAGAGATGTGAAATTGATATTGACAGAAAATCTAATTGAAAAAGAAGGTCAATATTGCAGTAATACACAGCTATCGAGTGGAAAAAAAAATATCTAAGTATCTCGCCTGCAAAACCGCCGGCTCGAGTCATTGAATTATTCCTGGAACAGTCGATACAAAACGTCATGTACAACGCAATGTACATGTTCCCGATATTGTCGACTGCACCGTCGTCTTGCGGCAATATTTCTCCTGCTCTCTACAAGCTCCACATGCTTTATCTAAATGGAAGTAAAAGTGGCCTGGTTATTTTTTTTTGTAAGCAGCCGATGACATTTGTGCGCGCGCGCGACCCTCATTTGATAACACGGGACGCAAAAAAAAAAAAAATTGGAGCAAAATTGGTTTGCATTATGTATTCTCTCATAGCGCGCGTTTTTCCATTATCGGGACGTAATAAAAGTCGGATTACGTGACTACACAATAATAAGCGTTAACGTGAAAATAGCGAAAGCCGCGCTTGCGCTAAATTTTCCCGACTAAATTATCCGAACGAGTAGTTTCCGACATTTCAATCGGGGTTGGGCTCTCCAAGATCGATCCCCTCCCCCGTCCTCTCGCCCGCGGTAACGCGGATGGTCCTCCTGTAACCGACGCGACGGTCAGAGAGAATAATTAGTCTTTCCCAATTAATCTAATTGACGGTGTAAAATGGGCCGGTCGGCCTGCGGTCGAATCGAGCCAACAGGCGACGCAACGTCCGGACGGCGATACAGAAAAGTTTCCAAACCATCCTTGAAATCCGTCCGCTTTAATTACGCGCGAGTTAACGATTCTCATATCCGAGTGTTCGTTTTAAAATCCGCGATTATAAATTCCGCGCTCGCGCAACGTCAAGATTATGCTCGGAAAGAAGTTTTCCGATGCGAGCGCATATATTTTCAATTATTGTTAATCCGTCCTGCGGATTTCCGCATTATCGAATCGCGGTTATTAAGCGTCGCGGTTTCGTGCCGTCATTGAGGCATTATCAGTAATACTCATGATTTGGACACGATATCGCGGTAAATGTGTCCATTCTCTTCGCGGGGACAATTTAATTCGATAGATATTAAAAACATATCTACCGAAACGGCCAGAAGCGTAATTAGCATTAATTGCGTGGCGCGTATCTTGCGGTATACTTGACAAAAAATAGTTTTGATTTTTTAGCGTTCGCGCAGACGTTAAAAAAAAACACGTGTAATATTGTGGATAAGATAAAATTTCGTAAAATTAAATTTTCCTGGATTTCAGTTGCAATCAATTGAAAATTTGTATTTTTTTTTTTCGTAGCCGAATTGTAATCGCCCGTTTCACACGCTCGTTTTGCCGTCCGATATTGTTTTCATTCCAATATCCTTTCTTATGCAAATAGGATTTACATCGAACGGCTGGAATTAACTGACTCTTTTTTTTTTTTTAGTAAATAATGCATTGTGTTTGCGCAGATTGTAACGCGATATGTCACAACCGTGTCAACTGCAGAGAGGATTAGAATGTACATGTCTCCAAACGATCATTCGAAATTGTCGATCACAATTAACTTAAAATCAGCATGTAGCGATCTGTTGAAAACAAAGTCAGTGATAAATTTAACAATTTAAGTACACATCTAAATGCAAACTGTGTAAAATAGTTGACAAAAAACATAATTGAAGGTGCGATAAAGTAATGTATCGGACAATCAATAATTGTCCGTGTTAGAAAAAAAAAAACACAGTTTTTCATCATTTAAACAGCTGATTGTGAGAGTTTTGTAAACCAATTGTTTTTCGCCGCTATATTGCTTCATGAAACTAACATTCCTGAATTATTCCCATCTTTGACGCCAGCATAACAACTTAACGTCGCTGATGGAATTGATCGACTACCACTCACGGATATTGGCAATCAATATTAATTATTGACGTAAAACCCATTTTGCGCTGTTTTATTTATGATAATTGACCGGAAGTACGAGCCGACATGCACTTCATTAATAATGCACTTACAGATACGCGTAACTACGAAATTTACACATAGTAATATTTGCTGGCCTGCCATTGGTCAACTTTCTGGAACGATTTTCAAGGTTTCACCTTTGCTACGAGATACAAAAAGGCTGAATTGTTCATAATTTGCTCAGACTTTTCTTTTAGAGGATAGTCAGAAGAAAACTACACCAATACTTTTATTTCTTAGTTTTTTAAATTCGAACATAAACCGATTAAATAAAATGGCGTTATTAGTAGATTTTCCTTCCGTCCCAAAGTTCTACTGTTTGCGAGAAATTAATGAGACTATTTCAAAAGCCAATTCAATTTTGATCACTGGATCCTTAAGGCGTCGGAGGATTAAGGTCGCTAAATCCAATTAAAACTTCAATTTATCGAAACTGTTGCAAAAAGTACGAAAGTTTAATATTTACTTCTTCTTTGCTCCAACTGCATTATATCCGAAAAAAAAGGTAGGTATTTCACGGTGCGTAAACAACTTGAACTTGTATCAACTTGTATCACTTGTAAATAATAAATTGTTAATTCATTGACATTGACGGTCATACGCAAAGCCATATTTTTCAGTGAAATCAGTCTTTCCCTGACAGATTCGATTTCCGGTATTACTTTTTCTGTTATTCAATGGTTTCAGATATCAAACCGAAGTTTCAGCGATCTTTTCAACACAAATCTGATTTTTTGCTAGTTTGCAGTAAAACATTTATTAACACGTTTCACGTAGGCGTTTGCACATGTACTTTATGCATTTGTGCCGCACAATTGCGCATCGATTTGTCTTTAAACGCCGCTATATTCTTCGCGTCCGGCCGTTTATTCTTTTTAGAAGATCTCTCGTTAAAGCTCAACGATTGCCATTCAATATGCGTACACCGAACGGCGAGCGCGACACAATACCGGTCACGTCATTGGTCATTTTCGAGTTGCAGGCGTCCGAGCACAAGAGCGGATCGTCCCCGCTGCGTGTACGTCTCGCGGCGATGAAAAATTCATTCCCTCGTTGTGAATACAAATCGAGCCATTAAGATTCAAAGTGTGTGTGGCGCGGAAGCGACGGCGACGCGAGAATCACAAAACGGAAGGGGAAAGGAAGGGGGATGTATGCGCATGTACAGATTATTTTCGCGACGACTTTGCGCGATTAACCTCTGGTGCGCGTTGTTTTTTTCTCGCTTTAAAAAAAAAAAAAAAAAAGAACGACAACAAAGTTATTTTTGAGAGATCGCGCAATTTCTATGCAGAAACGCTGATTTAATTACAACGAAAATGCAAGGCGCGCGCACTGAAAGATGCAGATGGGTGAGAGCGAAACGATGTGCGTGACAATAATGTTGATAATTGAAGTGAATTCAAACTTGACAAAATAAAGCTATTCTTTAAAAAAAAAAAAAAAAAAATTTGAAACGCGTGCACGTTGCGAAAGTCACGTGTTGACGAGACATTGAACAAGTGTGACAGTTCAGAAAAAGATACAGCAGAGACGAGCGAAATGTTGTGAAAAACGCAGTCAATTTTGCACTCGCGCTGTTTTGCTCACGGCTGGAAATTCCATTTTCTTGGTTTCTGCAATATGAAATATGCGGTCATTCAGATTGCTCGACGACACTTTGCGTTGCGCGACTTGCGTATTAACGCGCGAAGTATGCGCGTATCTGGAACCGGAGCATCATGAAGGAATCTCCCGTTGATCGCAAGTTACGCGATGGCGGAGTGATAATGATGCATAACGCGGCATAATTGGCGCAATTGATCCGTGCGTTTCGAAGTCCATGCGTGATGAACACGTCGTGTGGATTTTAAACGCGCGCGCGCGCGATTCGAAATGATATTGCACGTTTCACTTTCGGTATCGCGTTACGATACTCGTTCGGTCTCGGCAAACGGAATCAATACTAGCTGGTAATTTCCAACGGAAATCCCACATTATATTTTGCTGACGAAAGCGAGTTGCGATTTAAATATCCGAATGCTTTGTATCATTGTGTGTACGACGTTGTGTGTAATTCACGACGATCGTTTTAAAACAGGAGGAAATAAAATATCTCTCTCGTTATTTGTTTCCGTTGAAATTGAAAATTCAGGTTATTATCAAGAGTTATTTAAAACTTATTTTAAAGTCTTAAAATACAATAGAACGGAAACTATAATGTAAAGCTATTAAATTGTATTCTGTAAAGTATAGAGAGAGAGAGAGAGAGAGAGAGAGACACTCTTCTTCTTATACACACACACACTCACGTATACGCACATCCTTCCAACGTTTTTGGAGAATTTTATAATTTTCTTTGTGTATAAATCATTACGCAAGGAAATGTGTTGCAAAGTAAGTTCAGCTCAAGTAGAAAAAAACCTCATGAGCGCTATTATACGCATGACAATGATAACGCGCACACGATATACGAGATACATAAAGCACTGTGATGCGCTCACGATCTTAACTAGACAATACACAAAACAGCGCGCCGTTTGAAATAACTAGCTTTGTGCACGCGTCTATGCAGTTTCGCGTTCATTCGTCCACGTACTGCTCGATATTCCGCTCGGATCCACTCATCCTTATTCAATGAATTGTCCCTGGTACACTCAACACGGGGCATTTAACGAGAGAGGATATATCTTTGGACCTACGAGCGTGTCGTGTTGACAAATCTCTATTACGCGAATATATATCGCGAGAGGAAATTCGCGTTCTCTTTGCAACGATAAAACGCTACAGAGATTTACATGTGTATTTTAATTCTAGATTTTTTTTCTAAGTAAAATCTAAATCTCTCCTAGAATTCTTTTGATTTCCAGTTGTTTAAGATTTTCAGTAATAATAAAAAAAGAACTGCAGGAAGTAAAAATTCTCTTTTTTCGTCTTTGTGAAAAATTGACGAGCTTCGAATTACCTTCTAATTTTACGAAAAATCTCGCACGTACAATGTGTGAATACATTTTCCGTTTAACTGCGTCGCGCAGAAATAGACGAGAGATGTTAAGTGCGCGGAACCTTTGTTCCGGACGTTCCTTCCCGACGATGAACGATTAATTAGTCTGTCACGTCGCCGACATTAATTATCGCCCGAGTGCATAATAAGCTGCGTTTAAGTTACAATCGCGTCGGCAGGTGTCGTCTTAATCCCCGCAGGACTTCGGGCAAATATGTGTGTGCGAGAAGACAAAGTTTCGGAGCGTACATACGAAGAACACAAATTCCGTATAAATGAGATATTTGTCTTGAAGGTGGCTGGTGATTAATTGACGCGTACGATACGATCTATTAGATTTCAGATAAATACCGTTAATTTTAGATTGCCGCAAAAACAAAAACCTACACATCACGAGCGTAATGTTTTCACGCATAATTAACGTCTTTAACGCTTTTAACGACGTTTTTATTCGCGATCTAATGCAAAGATTAGTCAGTCGCTATTTTGCGCGGCGCTTTTCGCGAGCATTGATACGCGCCGCGCTGACAGATTGAAGCCAATTACCGAGACAGGTTGCGTGTAATGCGCGCAAAAGCCGGAAATGGTTCGATGTTCGTCTTCGCGAATAATGCGATAGCTATTGTCTAACGGGAAGAATGACGAGAGACGAGGAGAAAGATGAGATGAGAAGAGAGATGAGAAGAGAGATGACGGCATACGAAGAGAGAGAGAGAGAGAGAGAGAGAGAGAGAGAGAAAGAGAGAGAGAAATCGAATACGCGAAAGAAACGAATTAATCGCGGGCGAAATGAAACTTTTGTTACTGTTTATCACGGCCGACTGGCTGACATCTGACTACACGTTCCTTTCCGACGAATTTTCCGCGGAGGTTAATTGGAATAATTACGTTGGTGCATTGTATTTTTACGCTCGGCTTGCATTCTCGAATTTCCTCATCAAGCGATTGAAACTCGAGAAGCTTCAAAATATTTTTGAGCAGAAGAATTGAAATAAAATTTAAAAAAAAATCGTTAATTTGAGAAGTAATAAAAAAAAAGAGAAATATGTTTATTTTGTAAAACCGCGCGTTGTTTATAAAACAGATTTTCGATATGCGATATGTTTGCGTTTGAAACTGCTCAATTTTTAATATAATTATTCAACTTTGTAAATAACAACAAGAATGTTCTCTTTTTTTTCTCTCTCTCGCGTGAGCAGGTAATGGCATTAATCTGTTTTAATCGCGTTCCTGCCTCTTATTAAAGTTTAAAATAAATATAAAAGATGTAACGCGTGTTCTCTCTCGCCACGGAATTTCCTCCCCCCGTTCTTCTTTTTGCAATGACTCCCGAGAAATTAATAGAAGTTTCGAGACTCCAGAACTCCTCGGAAATCTCCGTCTCCTGTTTAATTTCTGCTAAGTGGAGCAACTATATACCCGCGACCGGACGGACGAGACGATTTATGGCCACGAAACTCGTTTCAATATTCTCCCGTCGTATAGCGGGCTTGACCCCCAGCTCGCATACATTCTTTATTCTATTTTTCCTTCGTCGCTAAAGTTTCGCCAATAAATATCGCGAAGACCCCCGTGGAAGCGCCCTTTGATATATCCCATTTTTTCCCGCAGACTTGGGGAAGTTGTGTCGTTAATTAAAATAATTATCCGGAGAGCGCGAATAATTCAGTGGCAAGAGTGTCGCATTTCAAGGTCGTAAAGTGACGCGTTCTCGCGATTATTTATTTAATTTACTGTTTGCGATGTGATGGAACGTCGAGTGTTTTGTCATTATATGAAGTTGTTAAATCGCACACTGACAGAGTAAAAGATTGTATATTATAAAAGTATAATTAAATTCATCTTATAATTGCATATATATGTACATAAAACAAATTAAACATAGTTAAATGTTGTACGTGTGTATAATTACATTCATTAGACTCGTCATCACACACAGGATAAATTTTTTACAAATTTTGCGCTATTTATCTTTTTTTTTTCTATTAGTGCGGTTTATGTGCGGCTTTTCGTTATCATTAAGTCGAAATATTAATTTTAGCATACATAACTCGTTCGTCACTTACCGTCGCGTGTTTACCTCGAACGAAAGCCCTACTTCTGAACGATCACACGAAAGGCGGTAGCCATAAATTCACAATGGTGTCGGGCGCACACCTACGGGCACAGTTACGTCACATGATTATTACCTACGGCGTACTGTAATGCGCCGTCGTGAATATTCCAGAAGCTCTGTCTTCCCTGACAGTCGATGATGAAGCGACCCCGGGACCGTTCAATTTGCTCACGCAAGATGGCAAAGAAAAAATATTGCCCGCGCGCCGCCGAGTGACATATTACCGAGAGATAAAAAAAAAAAAAAAAACGAGGCGACACACTCCGGATTTATACTCGCAATTCCGTAACACGAATGCGGACAATTAGCAAGCAAAGTTATATGAGATTCCGCACAAACAGGGTCAGAAAAAAAATGGTACGCTTTTGATGAATTATTTCCGAGTCGCGTCAATAGCGCGAATATCACATGCGCGTGTTTTTTTCTTTTCTTTTTTCTTTTTCAACGTTTGCGTATATAATGACGAAATTTATCGTCGAATCCGGGGACGCAACTAGGTCACAGATGACGAATTAGTGAATATTAAAAAAGTAAGGAAAGGATTACACCAAGCGGTTAGCACGGTCACGAGGGATCATTAAATATGCAACGTTCCTGCGCTACGTGAAATTGCATCATATAAAGAGACGCTGATAGCGTTTTAATGGTCTAGACGAAGCTCTTGGATGAAGCTATTTTTATGGCACTTACGGTCTAATTGTAAAACAGCTTTATACCTCACTCTCTCGATAGCTATAATCGTGCCTAGTAATATCATAATGTTCGACGTTACATATTGAAGTTCCTTGGCTCATCGCGACAAAAAAAAAGAAGTTTGCCTTAATATTCTACTGTATTAAAAAAACATTCTTAGAATAATATTACAATAAAAACACAAATTCTAAACAATTGAAGGAGAAAGAGAAAGAAAGAGTGAGATAAAAATTGATGCGTAAAGTTGCGGCTTTTTCACGAGAACCGTTTTTGAGATCCTAATTGTGCGAGAGCACATTAAATTGACTGTAACGCTTTGCGGTCAGAAGAATGAAACTTCTTCAGAACTGCGGAGTACCGGGGAGCCGAGATCGAGACCTCGCTGGCGAGACTTTGATAAAGAAGCGACCGCGATTTTGTCGGTGTATACGAATCACGTACGGACGTGCACACGATGATACGACGACGAGGCAGGACGGGATACACAAAACCTGGGTCGTACTTCCGTCGGATCAATATCCAGCCGAAGCATACAGGAGCAATGCGGAATCGTGATCGTACGGGACTCACCACTGATAGCCACGATCGTCGCTGTGTGTCTTTCGGCTATAGACGGCCTTTGACAACGACATCCACCGGTTTCTGTATATGCACCGCTTCGAAAACGCTATGACTCGGTGTGAGAGAACCTCTCTATCTCACTCTCTCTCTCTCGTTCTCTGTCTTGTGGGACATGTCGCGAACTAAATTGCACGCGAACCGGCAACAGCGTTTGCTGGCGAAGTTGCACTGGAATGGATGATAGAACGAGATTTCGTCAGAGATTCGTGACAGGTTCGCGACGCAATCGTCGTGCGCGCGAGTTGCTTACGAAGTGCCTCGATATTCCGGGGTTAAGTATCGGTTATTAATCTCTGCCGCGAATAATTCCGGAATGGAAATATAGTGTCAGAATATTCAAGTACGAAAAAGCAGTTCAAGTTTAATGTAGCTGAGATCTTTAGGAGATGGAAGTAAAAAGGAGAGCGCTGTGCAAGTATCAAAACTTTTCAAGTAAAGCGAATTTGCATATTTTGTCAGTTACTTCTTATTCATAATTTTTATAATCTTGTTTGTGACTTTTTTTCTCTGCGCATTTGATACGGTGTTTTTTCGCCATTTAACGCGTCCGACTTAGGCATGTACATCCTCGATTAATTAATTAAATGTTAAATAAAAAAAAAAAAAGATGTTTTTTTATCTTGATTTCGCGTATGTTTTCGGTCGGAAATTTGCACATTCTTGTACAGATGCTTTCTTGAGAGTGTGCGACAAGTTAATTGAGACTGTAAATGCGAATTTCTTGTTAGCGTTGTGGAAGAGAAATAGAATATTCTCTTTCGGCATTGTATGAAGGAACGAGAATTCTCTCATAATGTCCACGGTGGTGTGTGCGTTAAAATAATGAGAATAAAATTATACGAATAAACAACAATGCTCATTGCAATTAATTTACACGCAAAACAGAATTAATTGGTACTGTTATGTTATTAGAAAAGTGAGCTGAAGCGCGGCTACGAATATAATATAATTTGCCTCAATTTAAATTATACACATTATGCTGTGTTGTGAATTATACACATTATGCTGTATTATACTATTATACTATCTAAAATTTAAATTATCATATCTAACATTTGCAATTTAAATTATTTTATATCTAATATTTGCTAAAAAAGACTAAATAATAATAGTTTTTATCTCTTTCTATTTAGCGTCTGCGACTTATTACACTTAAATTCGCTACGTAATTTATTTTGATTCCCTTATCGATGCTATTATAACGCGCGGTAATGTAATATTCTTATATTAATATTCCACCGTGTATATGCGCGCGCGCGCGCGCTTGACTCGCAGCCATCTCACATCTTAGCCCTTGCTTTCGCGTCGTATATAAGCCATGAATTAAATTACACACGATGTAGGACAGCCCTTTGTAACGAGATTACACTCGGTAACTGTTCACTGACCGTACATGTAGGGTGCACGCCCTGCATCCTCAAAGAATCGAGATCACGCCATGTATATATGTATATATATATATATATATATATATATATATATATATACATATGAAGAGGAAAAAAAACATTTGGTTGATTTAATAGAATAAATAAACATTTTATATGTAAACGTTTTGTGTCCACATAAAAAAAAAGTTAAATTTGCAAGATAAATTCTCACGTCGTTTTTACCCGATAATTACACGAAACGCAAACATAAAATTTTTAATATATCGCGAAACTTGATAAACAAAGACAGAAGTTGAGAAAAATCGTAAGAAAAATATTTTGAGTATAAATGCGTTAAACACGAGATACTAAAAAGGGATCTTTTTTGTTTAGACACACTCTCGTGTCTGTTGCAGGACCGCAAGTTTCCCGTATTAATTTACACGCCTCTTTGCTTGTTACGGCGTGTTGTTTGAAATACAATTAGCAGCGCTTTCACTCTTGAACGCTTCGCAAATAGAAGTGTGCTCGCTCTCTCTCTCTCTCTCTCTCTCTCTTTCGGAGTTCATCCGATGTCTACAGGTCTACAGGTTAGCCGTTTCGTTTGAAGCGATCTTAGCCGCGCGCTGCCGTCTTCGACGGTATCATTTACTTTCGCTCAGTTGTTTAGACACGTGGCGACCTAAACCTAAACTCGGCGCGATCCATACGATCTTCCTCTGTGAGCGGTTACTCTCGTCGCGCGTCGAATACATCCCTTTGGCGTTTAATTTGAACTCAAATAGATACAATCCTCCTCTCTAATGACGGGACATGGAGCGAGATGGTTTGTTTAATGCTAAAGACGCATAGCGGGTATAGAGAACCGCGAGAATGAATTGGACACTTGCTCGGAAGTTATATCACCATTACCGGAAAGAGATGGAAACGAACGGATAGTTGACTCGTGGAGTGCACACGTCGTCGTCGTCGTCGTCGTCGTTGTCGTCTCGTCTAATTAAATTACGTTATACGAAATTCGGTGTAGTTGTTGCGCGACGAATGAGGCGTCCCTTTCAAGAGAAGATAGCGAGAGGAAGGAACATAGAAATAAAGAGAAAGAGTGTATGGTGGTGTGTGATGGTGCGAGTGTATGTTCGAGCGCAATATTGTGCTTAATCCAATAATTCAGTTTGACATCCTTGATGAGGATATTCGCTTTTGCCGGTTGTTTAGGCACGACAGGAATAAAATTATACGCGATTCAAGCCGGTCCTTTGTGCATCGTTACACGCTCGGCTAGTCTCTTCTCGTCCTTCCCTGCCACGATCCGGTCCATTCGCTCTCCCGTCGTTTAGCCACGGAATCACGGAAAGTTCTCATTCCCTTGTCAGAAATTGTCCGTTCGCTTCAAAATATACGTCACGACGTCGACGACAACATCAACCAGAGAGAAAGAGAGAAAGAGGGTGCACATACACACACATTTTCTCGCGCGTTTGTTTCAAAAGGAGTATTTCCCAACCGCACGCCCGACGGCAGTCGTTCAAACGAGATAAACGAACAGTGCTTAAATCCCCTGTAATCTCGTTTCCATACAGCGTGCCCGCTGATCCGCGGGGTCGGGATTTACTACGTGAATTTAAAAAAAAAAAAAAAATTACGCGTGCCTCGCGCGCGATCCTCGTATGTGCGTGTTTGTCTCGCCGCTTTGCGTCGCCCTACGAGGCACCGCGTGTATGTACACATATCCTGAAATTTATGCGGTGTACCGTATATAAATCCGTGACGCAAAATCCGGAAGAGCGAACAAATGCGGGAATTATTCGCTCGGGAATACGAGACAAACGAACGTTAATCTTGAATGCCCGTTTATATCGAATTATACTCTCATTCACGTTCTTATCAGCGTGACCAACTACATGATACGAAAGCGCAACATTTATATAAATACAGACTATCTAGATTACGCTAGACAATAGAATTAAGATACGTTATAATACAATTAACATAATATGTTATATTTAGATGTATATTATTACATTTGTATCGTAACGTACTTAATGTCGTTGGACGTAATTATCATGAATTAATTTTGCGACACAGAAACTCTGTTCGTGATTTCGTGGATCTTCTTGTGTTACAGAATTAAATGATAAAGCTGAATTAAACATTTGTCGTAAAAAAAAAAACATTGAAAAGAGAAAGAATATATTTTTCTGCGCATTAATATAATTTATGTGGAAAAAGAAACGTGAAAATAAACAAAAAAAAAAAAAAAATATGCAAAATAGCAAGGATAGTAGTAAAAAAGATATGATGTGGCAAAGCACTCCGCAACCACACGCAGAGTATTTGCCTTGGTCGCGGAACGCTTCTATTCCGCTATAACGTACTGACCGCGTTTATCTCACTGTGTGCTGTACCTGCTGGCATTTGGAGTCGAGATAAACAAGCGAGTTTAAACTCGCAAACTTGTTTTTACTCGAGCATCAAAGATTTTCTCTGGGAAAAACTGCATATATGTACATCCTCTCCCCCCGCGTTTTTCTTTTCTACTCTATGTATTTAAAACTAGTCTTTGTGCAAAGTTACTGTTTTTTAAATCACTGGACAGATCAAATGCGACATAAATTAAATGTGTCACATTAACGCGGCAAAAAGTAATAATCTCTATGTATTTAAAACTAGTCTTTGTGCAAAGTTACTTTTTTTTTTTTTTAAATCACTGGACAGGTCAAATGCGACATAAATTAAATGTGTCACATTAACGCGGCAAAAAGTAATGGTCCGCATAATAAACATCGAGCGATTTGATTATACAACGGGAGCTTATGCAACAATGAGGCGTTGCAACATTAATGAATTCCCGACCCGACGAGAACGAGTTGTGAAAATATAATATTTGAAGACATAAACCGCGAAAAATTAATCCGCGCAAATTGTCAGAGGGGGTGAGGAAAGAGCATCGCTTATTCACGGATTTCGTTACGACGACGTGACAACAAGTTTTGCGTATTTTCCGCGGACATTTATTTTTCAGTGTTTCACGATTTATCGCGCTGTCGTGTTTCGCGCGCTCTTTTTCGAAAGAAACAGCGTAAAATTCGTCATGCGAGTAATTGAGGCGCCGCTTGCGCCTCTCAGAACTGGCGCAGTCCGATTATCGCGCACGATGCACGCCATGATACATCACAGTGCTTACAGGGATCGTTGCGCGCACCGCAAGTGCACCGTTTGAGAGTAGTGCTGTGCATTATTACCGCCCGGTCGAATTGAAACTTCTCGGAAGTTTCATGCGCTTAATCCTCTCTCAGTGCACGTGACTAAGAATCACGCCTCGTCGAGCGAGCTTAGTTATTGCTCACTAAGAATAATGCAAAGGCGGATTATTATCTATCTCCGGAACGCGCTAAACAAACGAGAGAGCGACGTTCTTTGATATTCCGCTCAAACGCAAGCATACACATCGCACCTTTGACTCTCTTTAAGTTTTATTTTCAAAGATGCGCGCGTTCGATTTAGCGCAACGAACGATAATAAAATTTGTGCACTGAAGTGTGGAACTCGATTTCTCGGAGCGAGTCTCGATCGTGAAGCGCGCGTCGTATATATATAACGATGCGTCTTAAATCCGACGCATTCGCGGACGACATCCGGTCAGTCGGGAAGAAAGATCGGGGTTTCTGGGACCTTCAAAGACCAGCCTCTCGGCATACCGTTTAGCTTTGAGAATGACGTACCGTGGCTCTTCCTTACCCAGAAGCGTCACGACGTTATCCAAGCCATTGAAGCGTAAGAGAGAAGGTCCTTCGCCTGCACTTTGCATCTTCAAGCGGCCGAGTATGCCTGGCAGCTCTTTGAGCGCTCCCTTCCCTTCCGCCGCATCTCCGAAGATATTGAGAAGTCAGTGAGAGATGCTGTCTCCCGGAATACGTCTCACTACTACTCGTCTATTTGCGCGTTGCTCCCTCCTTTCTATGTGCGCTCGATCGAAAATTCCACAGATTTACCATGTGTCACTTTCGTTTTTCGCGCCCGCTTTTCGTGTGCGCCTTTTCCGTCTCATTAGAATAAAACGTCGTGATGATCACATCTTTGATATAATCCCAAAATGTGACATGTCTCAAACAATCTCTCCAGAGAGACGATCTCAGGCCTTTTTCCTTACTTGAAACTCGAAAAAATAATTGAAGATTGAGAGAAATAATGCTTTTTTTATTCAGCAGACAAGAATTTCCAATACGCATATTGTGTAACTTTGATTTGATGTTGAAACTAATGCACGTATTAAAAACAACGTTGGCTAATAAATGGAAATACTTCTATGGCAATATTTCATTGTTCTATATTTATGTAGCATGTTAAAAAAAAAAAAAAAAAAAAAAAAAAAACAGTTATTATTTTCATTTCTCTGACGGTATTCTCATTGTTTTATACCCTCGGCTTTGTACGAACGTCCTGAGCCTCATAATCACTTTTGTCTTTTTCTTCTCGCAATGGTTCACTTTGATCTGTTTCGCGCAAACGAGATAACGGACATCAATTTATGCTGCTCGCTTTACTTGATATTACGCCGTTCTTTTGTGCACGGCGTATTTTTTTGTTTTGTTGTTTTTTTCTTTTGTTACATTTCGGAAAAAGTTTTCTCGGAGCCATTAAGCGAGTTTTCTCTTTTCTCTCCCGGTTTCTATATGAAATCTTTCAGGATGAAGGATGCAGAGAAGGAGCGCTTTCCACTACGTCAGCTGGGTCCGTGATATCAGCCAAAAGTAGCAAGAAAAGTGGCAAGTAGAATTTGCAGGCAGCTGCATATATATATATATATATACACCTCTAACGAGGTGCAGATTCTAAAGAAAGATTGCCTTGAGGCAAGAAACTCCATTGACGTGCGAAAAAAACGTTAAACACAGCCGAAAAAATAACACGTTTCAATAACTATCCTTGTTATAAGAATTTGACACAATGTTTGTAAGATACAATTATTTAGCAAATTTTGAAATACAATTCTTTTCTATTTATAGTTTTTCGAACAATATTTGGGATATACATTTAATTGATATTTCGAATAATATTATATAATATTATATTTCTTGAATATATACGCGAGAGAGTAAATTCGTGTAATATTCAATCGTTTCAATTGATGCGAGGTAACTGCAAATGTGATTAACATTTCCCGATGTCGATCTTACGCCGTGGTCTCGCGCAACTCTACGCAAAGCACCTTCGGAGAGCTGCACCGTTGCAACCGTCTGATACATATGTCATGTCAATAATATCAAAGGAGAACACAGCGCGCGAGGCCACTTGAAACACATCATACATGCATTACGTGTATGTGCTTTACGCGCAATTTTCGATAAATCGAAACCTTTGTCGATATCACCGCGTCTACAGATTTTTGAACAAACTAAAGAGAGAAAACGACGACGAGAGTTATATATTGGATTATTTTTCAGAAATTGGCAACGTATTAAAGACGATAGCGCCGGACGTAGAAATGATATCGATCGTCGCGTGTGAATTTATCTCGCGCGACTTCGAGACGATAAATCAGTCCCGATTGCGGGAGTCACGTTAAATTCCAAGCGCATTTGGATTGCCACCGTGCGTTCGCTCGGACGCAGTTTACTTTCGTCGCTTCTTTTTGGCCCTCGTAATTTTATTTTGCCAGCTGCCGCCGCCACAGCGTCGCCTTTAATTCGGTGCGGTTCCCCGACCGCAACTTATTCTATTTCGAACTCGGGACGCTTTGGAAAACGCGGTAGATATATTGAAATAGCTCTGTGAAATATATATTTGAAAAAAAATGCGGTCTGCGATATCAGTGGCGAAAAATCTTTGAAAAAAAAGCTTCGGTTAATCGATAAATATTCATCGAAACCGATCTTGGGATAGATATTTATATTGCTTATTTAGCTCGAACAAAATCCTTCTTACTTTCTCGAAAATACTTTCGATACGGTTATTGCGTTGTAAAACAATTTAGTTCGAGGAGAATCTATTAGAAAACTTCATAAAATTTGCATTAAGCTCTTATATATCGCGAATATTGCGGTAGTTTGAAAAGCTCAGGAAAAATATTCTCTGAGAGAGAGAGAGAGAGAGAGAGAGAGAGAGAGACTCGGTGTTGTCGAGATTTGCACACATCTGTGCGGGATTTACGCTTTAGATAAATCGAATGCTTCGCTCGCGTATTATTTCCATGCAGTTTCGCGCGCTTTGTTCCATCTTCATTTGTCTAACTCTTTATGTGAGCGTAATCTACCGTGCGGCGAAAACGTTGCAGCCAGTTTTCTTCGAGAATTGATGGCACTTTCCGCGCGCGCGTGGCACAGAGAAACGATCGCTATCGATATATCGGAAATGGCGCGCCGCGAAGAAAACAAGCGAGACGAAACCAACAACTCGCCAAACTTATCTCACACGGAGGGCAATTCCGAGTAGTTAAAGTGATGTAGATCCTATCCGGGAATACGGGGCATTCTTTAAACGGCAGCGGAGAACCGCGCGCGGAGAAAAAAAACGATGCAGTTCTCTTAGATCGAATAGTTCCTAGAGAGATTTTGTTCGCCGGGAAAGAGAAGAGATATCGGTCAGCAAGTCGCGAGAAGAATTGTACACGATTTATAGTTTATCATAAACTTTTTTTACACGTGCAACTCTGTAAATATCTTGGGATGTGCCCGTAAGAATTTTAAAGAGATGATCGTAAAATTCCGCGCATCTCGAATTTATAATAGTCGCTTTCATGGTTCTTTCTAAAACTTCAGAAGAATGTGCGAGAGAGAGAGAGAGAGAGAGAGAGAGAGAGAGAAACTTGGACAGTTTTGCATGTCGACGTAAAAATGTTAAAGAGCGTCTCTGCGCGTGCGAGCGCCAGATACTTTTTCCTTATATACGGGTCTGACTATACGACGCCGCTGCAACGACACGGCTTTACTACTTGTAAGTCGAAAGATTTCGTCGTGAAAGAGATCACGCGCCGTGACGCGAGCGAAAGTGTTTTTCCGAAAAACTGTCGAAAACAAGCTGAGTTTTCTCCTGACACTTTACAATTAAATGTCTCTAGAAGTAGTAAGTTTTGGTTTTTAACGCGCGGTAATCGTGTGTTCTTATCGTTGAAACACAGCCCCGAGCTAATACGAGCGAGTTTACATTGTGTAATTTTCGCATCGCGTTTGTATATGGTTATATCTCTCACGTGGAAAATGGCAAATGTACTTAAAGGACGCGATGCTCCCGCACAGCTGAGCTGTGCATTTATTCGCACTACCGCGTAACAGATTTGACGCGTTCAATTAAACCAGACTCCGCGGAGTATAAATTAGAACCTTCTTCTCTCGCGTTATTTCAAACTGTACGTTTGAATGGAACGCATGTACGTTGTCGAAACACACGCACTTTGTGCATCCCGCGTTTGTGCATCCGAAATCACCGCGCGCGCGAGAGAGAGAGAGAGAGAGACTCGGGTGAATAATTATAACGCAATTATGTTGTTCTCTGCGTTCTTCTCCGACCGCGCGCGCGCGCAGGTGAGAACAATGACGGTGTAACAATGTGACGGTTGCGAAACAATTTCGAAAACAATGAAAAAGTCTGTGCGTGTGGTATAAATGTCGCAATAAACGCAAAAAGCGAGACCGCGAGGAGTTACAGCAGTGATCACACACAGCCGGGTGTGATGAGCAAAATGTAACGAGTATAATTCTCTCGAGAAAGTGCGCGTAAAGGTGATATCTTTTCTGTTGAAATCACTGATCCGTTTAGATTAATTTGCCGAGTGCTGGCACGTGCCGTCGTGAAAACTTTATGCGTCGATAATGCGCCATGAATATCAATCTTTCTCTCAGAGATTCTCGTCGTCCGACGTAAGCGCATCGGAGAGACTTCTC
>QVOB01007079.1:0-10253 GCA_014839585.1 Pseudomyrmex concolor
ATCAGGATCATTGACGTCTTGACCGCTAGTCAAAACCATTCGCACACACGTGCACACATATTTATACATATATATTTTATAAATAAATATATGTAAATTAAAAAGTCTACTATCAATCCAAACAAACTTTCTTCTTTTCCTTACAACAGTTTCCTATCAAGACTATAAGAATAATAAAGCACGAAAAGAATCCGCCGTACTAGTACCCGATTAAAAAAAACTACTATAAAGGCCAGATAGAATCCGCCGTACTAAGACCTGATCAGAAAACTGCTATCAGGGCCTTATAGACCACAACGTTGCATTTTTGATCAGGCTGCCTTAACAAAACCTGATCAAGCGACAGGGCAAAATCTAGCGCGCCCCTCTTAGAACCGCATTTTATTTTCTACTCGGGCAATTACTTCGCGTTAATGATCCGAATATATCGATCTGCACGTGGTACAGAACAATTCATCGCTTCCGGGAAACTCAGGAGAAGTGATTTCGGTTGTTATTTTTCGACGTTTTATTCTCTCGTTGGTTTTTTAACCTTCCGTCGAAAGGAGTCGTGCGACGCGTTGTTATGTGATTACAATGTTGTGTGAATACAGTGTTGTATGTTACTTCGAAAGTGTTTGAGAATTTAGGCTCTTCTTTGCACTTGTGAAGTACAATTCGTCTGCGGCAGTTTCAATAATGAGTTTCGTCGACAACCTCGACGTCGAAAGCGTTAAAGCGAGACTGTGCATCGAATATGGTGGTGCCGACGGTCGACGGATGTATTATATGTATATGGTGATACACACGAGGTATGTAGAACAATACAATTTGTTTTTTCTGTAGAACGGATACAATTCTATCTCATTATCGCGATAAAAAAAATTACGAGTGCCACTAGATTATCGAAGAAACATCGTTATTATAAGTTTCCTTGAATTGTGCATATGTACATGCAAATGTGGATGTTGATCAAAAATTCACAGGCTAAAAAATCATTTAAATAATTTAATTTATGACAGAGGGACGCGCGTAATCGTCGAGCGACGTTCAATTGCGCGAGCTACGTATAAAAAAATAAATACCTGAGTCGAAATTTAGCGTCTACATTAAAGTTCAATTTCTCTTTTTTTTTTTTTTTTTTATGTAGGAGTAAGAGAGTAAGTAGATGCTACTTTGACGCTACAATACGTTCAAAATTGTTTTATTTTCTGCTAACAGTTTTAAAGTAGGGTTTAATCATCAGCTTATGCTGCGCATTGCTCTGATTCAAAGTAGCATTTCGGCGTTATAATTACATATAGAAGATCAAGTTTCAAAAAAGGTAGTTCTATTCTAAGTTCTAATTCTATTCTAAGTTCTAATTCTATAAAGATAGGTTTATATACATTATTATTACACATAAACGCATAATTTTTCCTAAATAAAATCGTTCATGTAAACGACGTATTTTCTAGACAAATTGAAAAATGAGTGAATATTTTATCAACGTGATATCTCATTATTTTATCCGCATACTGCGATTCGCTATTGATGCTAAAATGAGAGATTTATACGAAATGTATTAAAACAATAATAATATATAAACTATGGTATTTTATATGCTTGATATCCGTAAGTACATTTTTTGTGATGCGATATTTTTGCAACGTGATATTTTTTTAATGCGATATTTTATTTATATTTGTATAATTTATATACATCGATTAATTTTCGCGTAAATAAACGTGTAATAAACGTTCTTTGCGGAACGATACGGGATTAAATTTTTTTTTTTTTTTTATTTGTTTCCTCCTAAAAAAAACTGTATCGTCACGTCATGTACATGTTTACGGTTAGAAATACGATATCGCGCTTTTGTTTCAACGTAAAACAAGGTTAATCAACCCGCGCCATTCTTCCCTCCCTGTGGTGGAGGAAAATGCGTGACGCCTGCGATTAATTGCTTTCGCACGTTGCGGCAGCTTCATCTGTTAATTATATATGCCCGAAATATCGTTCGAATGTACAATCGGCGAGAAGCGCCGCGCAAAACACGTTGCTGCGAGAAATACGACAGAAGCGTTTATCACACACACACACACGTGTGACCGAAACTTATACTTTACCCTTGTGATAAAACATTTGATCTCTCTCACTTTTTAATCTTTAGGAAAAGAAATATTCGCGAGATATACTGTAGTTGTAAAGTATCAAGAAAGAGGAAGTTTTACTCAAAAAGTTTTTCGGTTTACGTACGCGCGACTATTCGGAACGTATGATTTTACTTTGCGTGGCGTTTGTCTAATGTAACAGGGTATTATGTTTATCCCGTAAGCTTATTAACGTTTTTCATTCGACCTTTCGACCGCGCTCATTTATTTCGAGTCACGTGATGTTCCCTCGACCTCTTCGCGCGATTCGCGCCCGGGCACCTATAACAAGCGTAAATTATAAAAACACACGATGCTTTAATCTCGTTTATCAGCTTATTTTCCGGCTTATTTATCAGCTTATTTTGCGCGCATTTTCACGATGTGAGCGTTAATAAATTAACGCACGCGTAAATACTGATAATCAAGGAATCGCGGTAATTTGGTTGTAAATTCGGGAGTGAGGGAGGCACACGACGCGGAGTGTGTGATACCTCTTATCTGGAGGAGCTTACACTAAGATCATTAAAAGTTAATCAGCGGAAGGATGATCCCCACGCAAGTAGGATTTAACGACTGGTTCGTCGTAATTTCGGAACAATCGCCAAACGGTCTTAATTCTCCCTCAGTCATCTTAGCGGAAGCTCTCTCCTCTTCATTATATAACAGAACTCATTAACACCGATCGTTGGTGGAAATTGATACGAATCTCGTTTGTGTGTAAAGCGCAGAGTTGCGACTCAAGTGTTGGGTATAAGGTAACTTGATCCCCAACGATCTCGCATATTTATATTCAACGAAATAATTATTAGATATGTAAATAATGATCATAACTAAAAATACTTATTATTATAACAATTTTTCCAATAACAATTTTATTAAGTAATTTTTAAATATTTTCTAACTTTACATATATAAATAAATATTATTGTATAAATAATAGTAGTATATAAACAAATATATATATATATTTTGTTACAATTATTTCTTTAATAAATATCCGGCCAGCGATGCTTGTCGGATATCATCGAAATATTTACATCGCATCCGCAGTTGTACATATATCGCGCAATAGATGTTTTCAAAACCTCGGCGAGAGTGCGTGAGGACGCGCGTGCGAAACAATACGCAATCGTCATTTTGTGCGGGCGTGTTGCCGCGTCCGTTTCTAATAGATCCGATTATTAATATACGTTATTAATACAACGGGGGTGAATGGTATCGACGACATGCGCGCCGAATCGCGTTTATATTCGCGTGAGTAATAATGCGCGGTACCGAGTCACACCTGACTGCGATTAGTCAAAGTTACGTTACACCGCGCCGATTAATTGTCGGAACACACGAAGCTCCGAGCTTGCGGTTAATTCGCGACTTGAAAATCACGCGCGCGATCGCTTCTCGCGCCTTCTCAAAGAGACCGCGCTCAGCTCTTTCTCGAAGATATATATATATATATATAGAGAACATCCGCGGCGGAAAAAAATGGAAAATAATTCGCCTGTTGATCGACGACGATATAAAAATACAAAATAACGACGTATCTGTATAAACAAAATCAATATCGTCGTTGCGCGCGCGTCGAGACTTTTGGAAATGTACGCACGAATCTATCTCTTCCTCGCGCGAGATAAAGCGGACGCGACAAATATTGACAATTCGACACACCGTGATGATTTGTGTTCGCGGGATTTGATCCGGGAAATCTCCGAATCTCAATTACTCCCCTCTCTGGTTTTTTCTTTTTTTTTTTTTTTTGCCCGTGCAACACGTTCGTGCAGCGCGATCTTTCGAGTCTGCTAACGACGCTCCCAACGACGAGGATTCTACCTCGTAATTTCGGGACAATCACTTCCATCATTCTAAATTCCGCCTTCCGCTATTCTCATGGCGTCAGCTCAGAGATCTGTCTCTCGGCCACCACCCCTCTACGCGGCTTTGAACCGTACCCTCGTGAACAGCAGCGGTTCGGTGTAGGTCGTCGATCTAGTAGGTCGTGATCTCCTTGAAGCGCGCGCCTAGTTCTCGCGATTCAAGTTGCCGCGGACAAGCCACCGCCGGATCAAACCCGGATAATCCCGGAGGTCGTACGAAATGATAAGGGATTTAATCCCGGAACACAATAATATTCGACGCGGTGATCGACAATATTGCAATTTTTGATAGTCGAGGGAATTTCTCTGTTTTGCTTGAGACGTATCCCAAACAAACACTCTAAACTCTACGAGCTACTGTTTTTTTTTTTTTTTTTTTTACAAAACATCATTTTATTAACAACAATCGGCGAAAACGTCGGCACGCGTTCCGATGAATTAAACGCGAAGTTATTTTTGTTTACGCGCCGAAATCGAATTCGGTCTCTGAAAAAATTCGTCGTGGCATAATTGGACAACAATGTTGTTTCTCAAAAAGTTTCACAAATATATCCGTCGTAACAAATTTTTGCAAAACACGAACGCCGCTTCGTTTCCGCAAAAAACGTGCAGTTTCTTACCTCAGTTTAAAAAGTTATTCTCTCTCGCGAGGAGAAGGAGATACAAAGATATATATATAGTTTACGTTTCGTATTCTAAAAAAAAGTAACATATCTATCGCGCGAGGATTTATGTCTCTCGCTAGATAGTGTGTGTCTGTGTGTAAACGACAAAGTCGTTTTTTTTATTAATCGCGACGTGGAACTCCTTGCGCCGTGGGAGTCATTTCTCCGGGAAGACGCTCTCTCGGAGCGATCAACACGTAGGAAATAAAATGAATTAGGTAGCGCTTAATCTACCGAAAGTGTCGTTCGCGGAAGTGTACGCGCTGGTGTCGCGTGGCTATCGTGTAACTCGCAATTCCGAGAGAACAATATCTAAAATTAAGCGGTCGCTCTCGCTCTCCCCGGGCGGAAACGGAGATGCTCGGCAGGTGGGTAGCGGCCTCGACGTCCTCGGCAGCTACGGTAACCCCAGCCATTCCCCTAATGACGATTGTACCGGGCTAAACAGATCCCGACCCGCGCGCAGATCATTTTTAATTCCCTCCTCATCAACGTGATATCGGATTCGCCGGGCATCGTTAGCGATCGCAGTCGGCATCGAGAAACGAGGGATAAGATCATGCACAACGGGTGAAGGAGGGAGGGAAAGGCGGCGGGAAAAAAAAATTGAAATTCGGTGTACGAAGGGAACGACGAGTTGTCGAGAGAGAGAGAGAGCGAAAAAGAAAGACGGAAGAAGCGCGCGGGAGGTGAGTCCGCGCGCGGGAGCTGGTCTACGTGCTGCGTAGGGTCTTGCCTCGGAAAGGGCTACCGAACAAGGAAGACGGGAACAGCCGTTGCGGAAAGCGCGAGGGAGACAGACGGAAGAGAGATTCGCCAAGGTAGCGAGGAAGCGGTAGAAGCGGAGGCAGCAGCAGTGGCAGCGGCAGTGCCCGGGCATCAGGGGCACGGATGACGATGGCGCAGGCGCTGCTAGATGTTCCTGGTGCGGGCTGCACAACGAAGAGGAGCGAGGGGAGAAGAGAGAGAGAGAGAGAGAAAGAGGGAGAGAAAGAGAGAGAGTATCAGAGGGTGCCCGTAGGAAGTTTATCGGCGGCGAGTCGCGGGACGGGACGCGGAGTCAGGGTTGCTCGGCGACGGGGGTGGTGGCGGAACAGGAGGAGGAGGAGGAGGAGGAGGAGAACGAGGCACACGAGCGTACTCCGTACGCCGAGGGTTTCCAGGCAGCAGTCTACGGCCCGGGACTGAGAGACCAGGACCGGGGCCTCGAGAGAAGGGATCGCGCGAAGAGCTCGCGTGGTGGATCTGCTCTCTCTTCTCCCTCTCTTCTCTGTCTATTTATCTCTCTCTCTCTCTCTCTTTATCTGCTACAACTACGGAGTAGTGCCCTTTCGCGGATTTCTACCTTATCGCGGCGCGTTCGTGACCTTGAGCCCTTCGCCGATGCGTGCCTCGCCGCTCGACCGTCGTGTCACGCTCCGCGACAGTGCCGTCGTTGGCTATCACGGGGTGATATCACGCGCTGCGCGCATCAACGCACGGAGATGAGCGGAGACGCTCGGCCGGGAGCTGCGAGGAGCACGTGCCAGGCGCGCAGAAGGCGCTCCAGGCGACACCAGGTGCGCTAATCGTGGACCAATCGCGAGGGAAGAGCGATCGCGGGTGATATAGGACATTGCACCCGGGGAAAGAGGAGCGAGGCCCGAGCGATCGGAGATCGCGCGAGTGCGTCGCCGAAGTTAGGAATGACACCACCACTGCCGCCGCCGCCGCAGGCCCGCGCGAATGCCGCGCGTACCAGGACGGTCCCGATGTTCGCCGCGCTGGCACCGCTTCTCATATTCGTCGGCTTCGACGGCGTCGCGCACGGCGTCGCGCGTACCGCGTTTCATCAAGGTAAACCATCACTTTTCCTCAAAAGAGACCTTTCCTTCAAGGTTGCACGCGCGGGTCTCTTCACACACTCACGCACACACATGCTCGAGTAGCGCATTACGTACCAATTTATGTTCGAATCTGCGGGAAAAATTCGCGCGCCGCGATACGAAGCTTATTATCCAAGTTCGCTCGTAGATCTTTTGTTTGTTTATTTTTTTCAACCTGTGCGCTCGTCTATGGTTCCTTATTGCATTAGAAAAACGTAGAAGAAGTTCTCGCGAAATAAATTTCAACGGCGACAAAAGTCAAGTGTGTGTACACACACACACACACACACACACACACACACGATGAACTGAAGAATTTCGTCGAGCGTTTGAGGTGATTCACACGCGCGTGTTGTCCGATACACGGCGCATTTCGAACGGATGTTTCTCTCTCTACACGTTTGCGCCAATTTCTGACACAACAAACGGAAATAGAACGAGATTTCGCGCGAAAGGCATTCGGAATGAATTTTATTGCCGTTTACTCGCTCGGATTCTCGCTGCTTTTCCCTTTCTTCTCTCTCTCTCTTTCTCTCTTTGCTGACTCGCGTGTTTCGCGGAAGAAAAGCTGTTTTGACAGAGAGAGCGAGAGAGCGACGCGTATATACGAGGAGGAGGCATACCGAGACTCTCCTCGTTTCATCGGGAGTAAACCTCGTTTCGTCCGCTTCATCGCTCCCGCTTGCTTTCTCTCTTTCCGTTGTTCTTTTCTCTTTTTCTCTCTTTCTTGCGAAACCTCTCGGAGTTTTCGAAAAAGAAATTTCTCCCGGATACGAGCTGTGAGAACTCTCTCGCAATGCTCGGGAGCGCGCACGGAACTTTTCCAACCGCGTACATTCTTCTCTAAATCGCGGTCCGACCACGTGACAAATGTGTACGTGCGAGTTATCGTAGGAAAATTCGCACTCTCGAGTATTTCTTCCGTTGCAATTTGTTAATCGCTGAAATGTTATCGCGACAACTCTCAACCGACAGGAGGGGTTTATTTATTTGAAAAAAAAAAAAAAAAAAAAATTTCTACCTCCACAGCAAATCTGAACAATCAATCCGCGATGTCATTCTCAACGAAAGTATCCGTGCAATTATAATGTGTTTTTTTTGTGTATCAAAACCTGTGAAAAAAAAAAATAAATAAATAAATAGATTTCTGAAATGATTAAAATAACATCGAGTCGCGGTGTGTACGTATATACGTCACGAATGATAGGTACGATACTCAACTGGGTAATGTGTACATGTATCGAATCGCAAGCGCCCGTATCGCGAACGTCTGATATTCGAGATGTTCCATATCAAGAGACAGACTGCGCCAGCAGCAGTTCGAAGTTGCAAAGCGATGCGTTGCATTACTAATGGCCTGTTTTCCGACGTGCTGGCTTGATTTTCAAAAATTCAGCTCGTCCGCGCGCTTTCGCGCGCGCTTTGCTGCCTTTTCGTCGAAAAATTGCATCGGAAGAATATTACGTACGTAGTCTTTTTTTTTTTTTTTGTTTGATTTTGCTGCAACTTGCGAAGAACCCATAAAGCGTATACGTGTGTGTGTGTGTGTATATATATAATATAATATATAATATATATATATATATAATATATATTCCTCCGAGAACCGTTTGAAATAAACCATTATAGAAGCAATCACATGTATAAATATTCACGCACCCACATCTGCGGTCTGCTTTTATTGGCTCTCATGCTACGCGGAAATTGTTTTTTAATTAACCAGTCCGGGTTGTGTGTACGGATTCGTAATATTGCATGAATTTCGGACGGGAAGAGGAAGGAGACATTCTCTCTCTCTCTCTCTCTCTCTCTCTCTCTCTCTCTCTCTCTCTCTCTCGATTTGATTTCTCCTCGTTGTCGAGAGATGATCTAAATTATCGACACGGGTCGCCCCGTCGGGTGTAAGGGGGAGGATGAGGCCGCGCTTTTAATAGGAGTTTGGCTAGGCAAATCCGATGTTGGACCGAGTTATTATACGAAGCGCGGGCCGCGCGACGTAAGGGATTTTGTTCAAGGATTTGCATCGATTTGCTTGCCCGGGGAGGAGAGGTGGGGGGGGGGAGAACTTAGAGGAATTAATTGCGCGACGTATAGCTCTTAAACCGCGGCCGAAGTCGTTAGTTCCGCCCGTAAAGTGGAATTTCGCGGTCCCGCCGCGGGAAAATCATTTTGGATTCGCGACACACCCCCTTTATCAAACAAGCGCGTTGCGTTTGATTTTTTACGCACCGACGATCTCTCTTTCTCTCGCCTTCCGGCGCCGATTTCGCGCGTGGTTTTTCGTTCAGAATTGCACGCACATATACGCGCGGATATATCAAGGTATGTGACGTATGCGCGAAACGCGTAACCGAACACGTGGCAAAGCGTGAAAGTCAATTTTTGACGGGTCATCGGCGAACGAATGTCTATCGCGCGAGTCACTTTTTCGACGGGTAAAAGGGAGCGAACTAAGCTCTCCTCTTTTCTCGTTTCCTCCTTCTTTCCAGTTTTTTTTTTCCCCTTTTCTGTTCTCTTTTATAGTCACATTTGCTCTTACACGATGGCGGATCGTTTTATCGTTTCAGCCCTCGCGGCTGAATTAGCTGCTCGCTCGCAGTGCTGCTGTACGTTGATACACGCGATTGTACACGTATCGCGCAACATTACGTTAATGGATAACACCGGGAGTGCAGTATGCTAACTGCAATAATAAGTTCGAGGTAACAAACGTTTACGCGGGACGATTACCTAAATATATATATCGCCGCTGGCACACGCACGCACACACGTTGTCGTGCGCATTCGTAAAATGCAATGGAAATGACTTTTCCCACGCGCATTAAAACCGTTAATCGCGCGCGACGGACGAGTAACGACGTTTACATGGTTAGTGCGGGCTCGCGAGCAAAACTACTAGCGTGAAATTTGTCAAAATTCCAAACACCTTCGTTAGCGTGTCGCGGTCCCTCGGGAAAGAGGTGAGTGAGGGGAGGAAACAATCGTTGAGAAGAAGCGATTCCGGCGGCACTGAGAAATATCGCTCTCTCTCTCTCTCTCTCTCTCTCTCTGTCGTTTAAATTAAATGAAAATCCAACCGAGAGAATCAACGAACCGTTTTAAAAGCGTAAGGTCAACTTTCGCGTTAAAAGGAAAAATCCCGAAACAGTAATCCACCTCTTCGCTTCTGCCTCTCTTTATCTTTCTCTCTCTCTCTCTCTCTCTCTCTCTCGCTCCCTCGATGCGATCGTTCGACTCTTCGCCATTTAACCTTTCCCCGGGCAAGAAGTCATTCCTCGTGGTTACATGCACTTTTTTGCCGGAATAAGGCGCGCACCGTTACGGCGGCGTATACCTCGCGAAGACCTCATTTTTCATCTGTTTTTTTTTTTTTTTTTTCCGCATGTTTTATCCGCCAGTGACCGATATAAGGTGCGCACATATTTCTCTTTCTCTCTCCCTTTCTTTCTCTCTTCCCTCTCTCTCTCTCTCTCTTTCACTCCGAGACATTTTTTTAAATTAATTAATATATCAATTTTTGTATCTGTCGCCTATCTCGTATTGTTACACGTCAAACGTGACATGTTTCATGAAATCGTGATTATTTGGAAAATTATTCGGTCATATTTTGTCAATCCATCTCGAACACGAGCGAGCGAGCAAACGGTCGAAAAATGTGCATTTTACAATTTCGAGTTACCGCTGATGAAACAGTTTATATATTGTATAAAAAAAAAAAAAAAAAAAAAAAAAAAAAAA
>QVOB01007080.1:0-28954 GCA_014839585.1 Pseudomyrmex concolor
ACTCTCACCAAATTCTCATCGTCGTCATACACACACATGACTCCACTTTTGGTGCAGAGATCGTAATTCTGCGGTGTTTTTCCCGAAGCATTGTTCAGTGGAAGCCCTACGTAATCAGAATATAAAAAATATTCAACAAACATACACGTCCATTAAAACAAAATTAGTTGTCAAATATTTTGTCGAAAAATTAACGTAGAGTCGTTCAAAAAGAAATAAAAATGCAAATAATTTTACCGGCTGCGGTGCACACGAGCAAGAAACCGATAAGAACCTGCGTCTTCATGTTTGTCGCAATCACAATATGTTACTATCGCATATGTATAGTCGTTTATAAAGCGATTATTCGGCCACTAATATATTTCGATTTTAACGATAAGATATACCTTGTTTTGCGGATGTATATCTTAAGTATGCAATTGTGTGATAATATCTAGAGGTTTCGTGTCACGTGATATTTTAACGTGTGTTTAAGCTTTGATTGAAGTTTCTTACATTTTCTTTTATTACCGTCTTTCTGTCTTTCTCTGAGAATAACCGAATATATGTTTTTATTTAACACAATAATACATTATTTTAATTTGTTGTCTCAGCTGATCGAGTGACTCGCCGAACGCTCGTTGGTTTTCTACCTCTGTTCGTAGCTAAATCGTTCTCTCGAGACAAGAGAGATGTGTTTAGCGCGCTCTGTCTTCGTTCGTATTGTCCTTATACAATCGTCACGTGTAAGCCACGTTCAAAATACGAGCCGTTTCGCCGGACGAAAGACAACCAGGTCGAAGCCACACGCAAAATGTGACACGAACAGCTTTCAATTTAACGAATTTCTCACACTACACATTATTTAAATAGAGAAGTTAATAAATATACGAACACAATATAGATCAGAAAAAGGTCAGAATAAATACAGCGTATCTTTAGAAGCGCATCAATTAAGAAAGATTTAATTCTAGTAATAATCTTATATTGATCGATAAGATGTCGTTTACTTTTTCAATGTCAATTATCTTGATTCGCACCGTCCAATCCGTACTACGTGAGCTGAGATTTGCCATTTTTCCGCATCCGTTGTTCATGTCATAAATCGATTTCAATCCGCGTAGATTACTCGATTCGCTTAATCAGCGAGTGTTATTGACAAAGACCCATGCTGAGATTAAGGATTAAAAGTCTAACAAAAATATTGCGCACAGTAAGTGCGGAGATATTGAATATTCTGTCGCGAGTGAATCGTGTGTGCGAGAAAAAGAGAGACGGAGAGAAAAAAAACATTAAAAATGTGAAAATGCGAATTATTGCACAGAGAAAGAGAGAGAGAGAGAGAGAGAGAAGCGTAACAGTTCGATAAATCACGTAATTTAAATAATAAATGTATTTAAAATGATCGGTTAATTTATATTCCGCAATATACTTCTCCCCAATATGTATCCCTGAAAGAGTTTAATATTTTAAAGACATTATTATTCTCTATTATTATATTAATTATCGAGTTAATATCGGGTTAATGATACAATTAAGCTATCAGGTAAATAGAATTTTTGCGCAATTCAACGCTTTGATTGTAACCTCATTTCGGACAATCAATCATTTGTATATCGGGTGTTGTTATCCGTATTATCAATCATTCTTATAAAACATACGATAAGCATTAATTATCCATGTATTTCTGCTTCGATTTTTTAATCGCAGGTGGTGAGATATCCGCGCTGCAAATCTGTTTGTGCGATAACATGATATTGCGTAGAACAAGTGCATTAAAACGCATCAAACAATAATACACTTTGTAACATCACGGGATATTATATGTACATACATATATATATATATGTATATATAACAAAAAAATCGAGATAAGATTGAAATGAGCGCGAAACAAATATATATTTCTGGTTTTCCGTTCTTATAAATAAAACTACTCTATAAAAATATAAAACAAAAACAAGTAAAAAAAATATATATATATAGCTTTCTATTAATATTTCCACAACTTTTCGAATTGTGTTATAAAGCAGAATAGAATCTCATGGAAAATAAAATTTTTTCTATCGACGCTATATTTCGCAGTAGAGTTTTATTGTCAGTAAACGCTCATACACACTACATAGACGTTAATTTCTATATCAACGTTCAAAACCGCGAGACATAAATCTCATTAGAGCACGTTGCTCGGTTACATGATGAAATGCAAGTGGTTAATTTGATCAGACAATATCCGATTGACCAATATTCTCTTGTGTGCCGGCTAGCGGATTTTTGAGTGTGACTTTACGCAAAGAAAGAAAGTGCTTTCCTATAAACCGCACGTGTTTTCCCACCGAGACGTTTAATTCGCTTGTGCTCACGAGTTTTATTCGTAATTGAGTCGTACGGCGTGGCCCAGCGCGTTTACGTAAATTTTAAAATATTCTAATTAGTGTAATGAAATTAGCGCGCTTATGAGACTTTCGTGGCATTAGTCGGCACGTAGGAAGACCGTGGCGTTAACATGTCTATGAAAATTTTCATTTGCACATTGACGCGAGAGAGAAAGAAAGAAAGAAAAGGAGAGAAAGAGACGGTTTTAAGCGGAAGGATTAAGTGCACAGAAACCTGTTATGGCGTGTGTTCTTTTTAAAAGCCGTGGTCGGGTTTTTGCCCTCGTCGTTTACATTTCTCAGACGTAGAATCAAACAGGTTCGCGGCGCGCGGCGATATAAAAACTCGTTTTAACGACCTCGCTGGAAATTTTTATTTTATACACAAGGATTGCGCGGTGATGCCGACCGATACAAATACTCGCCGGATCTGCGGTGGTTATCTCGCCTTTGTTCCGGGCGCGCGTTTACAGGTGTTGAATATTAAAATGAGATGGGTTTATCGGAAAAATCATATCGAAACGCGATCGGGCACGCGCTTTCTCCTCTCCTCCGAATCCACTTTCGCCTATCGCGAATTATTTGCAGAATGTGTTCCGATACTAATGCAAGTGCGCGTGAATAAACATCGTCGCATCTCTGCGTGGATGTCTCTTAAAATTATATAAAAAAAAAAAATATTGATTGACCACACTTTTATTGTTAAAGTTCTCTCGAGAATTGATTTTTTTCTCCGCGCGTGAAAAAAAAAAGAAAAAAGATTTTTTGCCAGTCTTTTTTTCAGCAAGACGCTGGGTTACTACGCTAGACCAGCGCAAAATTATGTTTAGATGACCGAAGACTCGACATCTCTCTCTCTCTCTCTCTCTCTCTCTCGCTTGCGTAAAGCACGAAAATGAGGGGGAAACCGAGGGGGAAGAGAAAAGGGGGAGCAAAGTGGGTGGCGGTCTGGGGGTGACGGGTGGCGAGTTGGAGCTGTGAAAGCGAGGGCGCCTGCAGTGACTAGCCTCCATCGATTTACCGTGCGGCGCCATCTTGCCACCCTACGCCACGGGGGTTGACCACCCCTCTGCCACCCCTTGCCGCACCGTCACCCGTCGGGGTCACCCCCCTCGAGGTACCGGCAGACATTTTGAAAAATGATTCCGAAAGTCATCGTGGCCCGCGCTGGCGTTTTTTAGCGGGCTCGACCCGACCCGCCCCGGCTCGCTCGATGTCCTTCTCTCTCTCTCTCTCTCTCTCTCTCTCTTTTCGTCGCTCGCTCTTTTGCACTCGAAGAGCAAGGGAAGAAAAACCGGATGCGCAACAAAAAGAGGGAAAACTATCGCGGTCGAAAGACGCGGAAATAAATGAGCAGGAGTCTGCGTGTCGTGGTTATTAAGCTTTAAGTGATGAGATTTTCGCAACAGCGAGCGCCAGCCACGACAAAACGCACCAGGCTTCTTTTTATCGCAACGGCGAATAATCGGCGATTTTTTAATTTTGCAATCAGCAACGTTAATCATTGTAACGTTTATCATTTGTGTTCTAAGAATTCATCGATGCAACATATATTTATTTTCACCACAAAGACAACACATTGTGTAATTCGGCGCGATAGGTATAGAAATGTCTACAATTGTTTCATTCGTACGTTGTGTATGCATTCAATTGTTTTTTTTTTTTCCTATTTCGAAATATCGAAGGCTAGGAAAGAGGCACGTTACTTCATTTTACTTTAATCTGTATGGAGCGATATGTCGTTGCGCCGAGAATTTATGACCACCCCTATATATAACGCCGCGTCGAGCTATCTGCAATTATGCATACGAATAGTTTTATCTGTGTTCAAATATTAAATAATGACTTTCGTAGAATAATATTACTACGTACTTCTCTCAAGGAGCGTTAATTTCCAAAATTGCGGGATGAAGACGTGCGTGTACGTAAATTCAAAAAAGTCGATTGTTACATTGTATATTTTATTTGTTTTTTTTTATTTCAAAAAATGTTTTCTTTTCTAACAGATTTAAAAAAAAAAACATGTTTTTTTTCTTATACGTTAGAAGATCGCATTGGACAATTAAATAAAGTTACGAAGTAACTTAAGAAGATCCCAATCCCATTTACTCCTAGAGTGAGAGAACGTAATATTTTAAACAGACGATTGCGGCCTGTGGCTGGACATTCTGAATCGAAAGAGACGGGGAACAAAGGTCGGACAGGAGAGAAAGATTTCAATCGTCTACCAATCGTGGAATAAACAATACGGGCTTTCGAGAATGCACACTGCGGTCGATCGGCTCTCGATTAATCAGAAAAAAATTCTTGTTTTTTGCAAAAAAGGATTACCATTCGCGTAGAAATAAGAGATTCCGAGATTCTCGTGAGAGATGCGACGCATATAAAAAACATGTATCTATAATCCAAACACATGTAAAAAAAAAAAAAAAACGTAACAAAAATAAATATTTCCGCGCTAGAGAAGAATGTAATATAACAAATAACATTTATTTGCGGCACGTTATTATTATAATGATGATTCAATAAAAACAGTGATGTGTAAGTCGGCGCGCATTTTTAAATAACATTCTATTTATATTCTACTCGCGGGTAACGCGCGATCTGCATTGCGACGCAAAAATATGTCAAAGGGAACTTGCAATAGTTGTTCGAGATTATCATAAATGCAACGTGAGAATGATAAGAATAAATCTGGAGAATACATAAGACTATATTAATACACACACGAAGATATACACGCAGAGAAAAAGAGGAGAAATAAATTTCGATAAAACTCACGAGCAATAAGAAGCGCAAGAGCGCGAGGGGCTTAATTGATTCGCGAAGAGCAACGAGGATGAAAGAAGGCGCGCGCGCGCGAGAGAGAGAGTAAATAATGCAAAATAAGTCTCATCCGCAAACAAGTTTGAATCGCGCACGGGTTATTGCAAAAACAGGCTTCGCGCGCGCGTCCGCAATTGAATTTCGACGAGAATAATGGGCGATCGACAAATTTACAGAGTAGCGGTACATCGTCCTCATCGTGCAATTATATTTTTATATCGTATGTGCGTTTTATATATGCTTTACATTTAATTAATGAATGGCTGCGCGCCGCGATAACAAGGGACGCGTGCCTTTTTTTCGCACGCGGCGTGCGGCGAAATAAAAGAAAGAAGTGCCGCGGCTATACTTTGAACTCGCTTGAGAAGGAGAACACAGCGCGTTGTAATTATTTTTAATCGTATGTATATTGCACTGAGGTGGTCGCATAATTGTCGACGTCGAAACGACGTGAGATAATATCTTGCGTTTTAATTTGCTAATGGCGATATCGAGATCGATATTACGAGCAAAAAGTAAAAAGTTACACGCGATCGGAAGAAAGCTTGAGATCTCAACGAGAGAACATTAACATTTCACTAAAGTAAGATGAACTATGTAACAATGACAGTTCTATGTAACAATGACGTTCTTATTTCATTGACAAATGTTGAAAATTTGCGCAAATAAAAAAATATATTATTACGCGGGAGTATTGTCTGTTTGACGAATATAGTTTAGAGAAAAGTATCCCGTACAACTGTCCTAAGAAACGCAAGAAGAAAATGCTCGTCGGAGCGTCGGAAAAATGGGTTTCATGCTCGTACCGGTAATTGAATTTCGAGAAAGATAATGGGTGGCCGGCAAATATACGCGCGGTCGCGTTAGATCGCTTTCGATGTGTGGCGCGCGGGCATTCAGCCAGGCCAGGATGGATCCTTGATGGCTAGATTTAAAAAACCGTCCCCGTTTGCCGTCCCCCACCGCGTCCTTCGCGTACATAGCCGTCGCCATGTGTTACGGGGGTGGCGGCGCTTTCGTAATGGTGGTATCGGCGGAATGGTGGTAGTGGTGGTGGTTCAGTCGGCGGCCTCTATATAACTGATGGTGCTTCTGAGTGTCAGGGCCAGGCTGTCCACTTCTTTGCGCGCACGTGTATGCGTGCGTGTATGCGCGTTCACGGCGATTTGCACGCTGGCCGGTTTCTAGGCATAGCTAGGCTACGAATCATATACGGGGTGTCGCAGGTTTGCCATACGGTCTCTCTTATATACATATACGTATTTCTCGATCAGTTTCGAATGAGTCTGTCTTGATAAAAACCTTGGACCGTCGAAAGTTCCCGAGTCACCGGCGATTGAAGCGCAAGCTTTGTGAATGGAAACGGATAAAATCTTGTCTATCTGCTATATTTTAAATTTTCAATCCTCAATAAAATTTCCTTCATGAAGTAGAAAACAAATATATTAAGATATGATTGGTTGTAAACTAGTAGTCAGTGTTCTATCGACGATGGAATCTTTCAGATTATGATGAAGACAAGAGCTTTCTTCTTGATAAGATTGTAACGTGCTTGAAATAAAAGTCATACGTGAAAGATAAGCTGGTTTTATATATTTGTTACATGTATAATAAATATATAATGTTGCTGAAAAAGATAAAGATTATTTATTTGACGCATTGTTGCAAATCGATACGATTTAAAGATGTGATAGAGCTCTATCAGTTTTTCTCTTTCGAAAAAAAACATTTGATCGAATCTCTCGTCTTAATTAAATTGTTTCCCCGATTTCTTCTTGCAGCGCTTCCGTGCAATTAAAGAAATATTTTTTCAGAAATCGTCTTCTTCGTATAATTTCAAGCAAATGTCACATGTATCAATTACAAGGATTGTTAATTACTGTCCGTAGACTAATCAGAATTGCCTCCAAGCAGAAATCCCATCTGCTCGGCAAAATGTTACTGCCTTATCGAAGTTATTTTCACTCGGAAGCTTCGTGGCTCCCGCGTGTTTCCACGGGATTACCCGTTAAGCGGCGCAAGTAGAACTCAGGCTTCATCGATGATATTGAAAAGGAAGGTGGGAAACGTGATGGGCGCGCAGTGAAGGGCGAAAATAAAAGAAAACGCCGCCGGTGCGACGAGTCAATTAAGGTCGATCGAGAAATCGTCCTCCGCCTACTGCGCGTACACGTGCATAAATGTCTAGATATACATATATACGTATACGTACATATATATATATATATATATACATATATGTGTGTATATAAATGGCAGATCTATTGAACGGACGGGCGAGAGCGAAGCCGCCGAGCGTAAACCGAGCGAGTGCGAAAGAGAGGTAGCCGGAAGGTGGCATAGCGGGAGGGTGCGATAGGGATATCCGGGGTCAAACGTTAATACGCATACACAGAAACGAGTGAAGGAACGATGCCAGGTCCAATCCTCCTGACAATAATCGGATTGATTAAAAGTTGCCGTCGTCCACTACCACTAGCATCACCACACCACGTAAACCGCTTCTCGTACGCAAACACGAGAGATCGCAGCCGAGTGCAGCTGCTCGTTTGTGCGAGTGTACGAGCGGTTTTGCGGACGCGTTTTATACGCGCCGCGCGTACGTGTGTTTCACGTGAAATCGCGTTCGCGCGGCGCGACCGATGAAAAGCGCCGCGAGTTCGTCGCATATACGGACGTACGCCGTTAATGAGCTCGTAATTGTTCCACGACTGGATTGCACTTTGCGATCCGCGCGCGCGCGATCCGATGATAAAGTAAAAATCGTCACTAGAGCGTTTCGAGTTTCATTGAAAAAGCGTGCGATCGCAGTCGCCCCGAGAGTGTGTTTCGACGCGAACTGCAACTCAATACGCTCACGACTAGAATGACATCCTTCCGGTGACGGATTCAGCGATAATGGATTGATCATGGACTCGGCTTGTACTTATCTCGTTGTTATCTCTCTCTCTCTCTCTTGTACGCTGAGAGGAGAACGGTCGTCGTTGGTAGCCGGGCAATCTCGTAATTATTCACCAGGAGACGCGACTGTATCAAAGCCGGTGTTCTAATTCCATTAGGACCGAGTAAGATAACCGTGATTACGGGCGAGTTTGAAAGGTGACCGAGGGATACGAAGAGCAAGAGAGCGAAGGGAACGAATGAAACTACGGCGAAGGCGGGATTCGAGTCAAGGCGGATCGATATTTTTGACTGCAATTTAGTCTGCATTTAATCAACGTTTAATCACCTCGTCAACCGGCCAAGTTAATCCGAGCGGGCTACCTACCGCTGCACACCCGTCGCTGTATATACATTGCCCTGGCATGACGACGCCATGTTTAAACTCATCATTATTCGGCGCACTAATAGAGCCGGCACCGAGGAAAATTCTCTCGGGATTCTGACTTGCGTAAAAAGGTGAACGAGCCACGCTGTGAATAGCGATCGAAGTTCTGAAAGGCCGTCCGAACCGCGCCGCGGTTCAGAATCGGAAAACGTTATATTTTGTGTATATGTGTATGCGTGTGTGAGAGGGCTCTATTTACAGTAAATTATGAAATAAAACCACATCTCGAAGCGCAAACGCTTTAATATATTCCGGATATTTTCTTTGTACAATATTACGCAAATTGCATTTTCCGAACGTGTTCCATCGAAATATCGCAAGTGTGATAAGTGATTATTTTTTTATGGTCACAAAAACCTGTAGTCAGATTTTTACAAACAGCTTTTATCTACATACGACGCAATTGCTTGCGAACAAACTCGAAAGTTACGTCAATATTTTTTCTGTGAACACTGTAAAATATTTAACGTATTATTACAGCAATATGTCTACAAAAAAACAATTCCCGGAAACAATAGTGAAACTGGTAGACCAACCTTTTAATTGTGTAAAGAAATTAACGCAATAAAGTCTGCTTCGCGTTTTAGTCCTTTATGGGCCGCAGAGTCGTTTCGAAGGTCTAAATTACCAAGGGCCGAGTCCTTCGAATTTAGAATCGACCCCCCCGTCTCAACCGGGGGGGGTTCTCTCGGTCCCTTAACGCCCGGCACGGCTGCCGACCTCTATAAATTCCCTCAGGATTTTTCTTTTCTCTATTTGCCTTAATTAAAGCCTCCTTCTCTCTTGCCGGCCGTATTACCACGCCTATGGATCCGCCCTTTCGCGTCACATTTATTCTATCTATGACATTTCCTACTCTCGACAGGTACAAGACTTAGACTAAATGTCAGACAGAACGGAAGGCTGCCTTTTAAAATTATGTCACGATATTATTCCCTTACATTGAAATATACTTGCGTCGCATTTTATCTTGTCATTTGCAAGAATGTTATTGAAAGACACTTGAAAAGTTGTATTTACATAAAATATGGTAAAAAAACTTCATAAAAGAAAATCACTTTATTCGTATTTAATAATTTAATTACGTCAAACAAAAATTAGAATAAAATGTTAATTAGTTTCTTTTAACTAATTTTGTTAAGTATACATGTATATGTATATTTTCCTTGTTTGAATTCACTTTTAAATAACCGAGAAAAAAAACTTTGCATAAGTTTGCTCGAACATTTTGCAGACACTCGGTAGCTTCGCTATTTATTTACAAAAAGTCCTCTTCATATGGTGAAAATACCATTTTTCGTCGTAGCCAGGAAAGTTTTCCGCGAGTCGAGGACGTAAGGAATTCCTTAAGCTAAAAGCATACGTGTCCCCATCCTACGGTTTAAAAACTTTCAACCCTTCTACGAGTGCGCCGTCCTGAGTGGGTGGTTGTGGAGTAGTTCGAAAAGTTTTCGCGCGCAAAAAGCCGAGCTTTTCGCACTTTTCTTCGTTGTCTGCGCGAAAGGATGCGCACCATATCGCCGAAGGAGGGTGAAGTCGTAAGGGACCGCGGGAGGTGGAAATGGTCGTGCGATGTTAGTGGCGATGGTGATGTTGGAGGTGGCATCTGAGGGGTTCGAAGAAGGAACTTTGAGAGTGGGGAGATCGACAGATAAGAGAAAATGAGAAGGAGAGAGAGACAGAACGAAATAGCAGGGTGGGTATATCAACCCTTTGCAACGCAATAGGATATTAGAATTCTTGAGCGAATAGCGGCGGAATACTTTAAGAATTAATTTTAGTGCTCTGTATAACACAGCCGGTGACTTTAGCGTTTTTGTTTCTACTCAGTAAAAAAAAAAACGCTGTGTTTAAAAGTTAAGTTTTGTATTTTTTATACGAGATTGTATTTGGTTGCAAGTGTTTTTATAAAAAGAATAAACGCGATGTGTGTGAGAGAGAATCATAATTACTAAACTTCAATTTTATCTTATACAAACGTCAGACTTTAATCAAGAATACATGGTTATCAAGCATTATGCGTAAATATTTGCAAAGTCAGCTAAAACTTTCACCTTTATTTTAATTCCTCTCTCACTCACTCTCTCTCTCTCTCTCTCTCTCAATGTGGATAGAGTCAAACTATCGAATAGAGATATCTTGCAAGAAATGTGTAGTGATCATTATCTAAAAATTATTCCTTTTTTTTAACTCTCGCTTATCGCGCTTATCAGCATTTTTTTATCGATTAATATATAAAGACGGGACAAAAAAACTAAGAATTCTAGATGCGGCACTTTCTGAAAGTAGATGCAGCAAACTGAGCCGAGTACCTTCATTTCCGGCTCTAGAAATTCTATGAGATCGCGCCTTGTAGATACAAAAAGCGCCTTTTAGATGTGCGCGTTTACATAGGATACAGGTGCAAACGGGTGTTCTATTGGTAAACTGTAGTAGGTGATGAGGACGGGGAAAGAGAGAAAGAGAGAAGAGAGAAGAGAGAGAGAGAGAGAGAGAGAGAGAAAGGGAAACAGAGAACGCGGCATCATCGCAGGTAACTATGTACAGCGCACGTAGTGCCGTGAAAGAGGATCGGCGAGAGCGAGCGACGGGTAGCCGCGCGGTGAACTAGCTGCTATCCTCGAGAAGCTTTTGCAAACCGAGTCGAACTTGTCGCTTGCGTTGTGTGCGGTGCTGATGGTGGGGAAACTGGTCGGTCGATGCGCTCGGTCGCTGCCGGAGCTGCAGGGGGCTGTTTTTGCGGGTGTGGCTTAACGCACCCCCTGTCGTCCCACTAACCCTCGCCTCCTTGCCCCAGGAACTACCGACTCTCCTCACCGCGCTCAACTACCTAACCCATCTCAACTCCCCGGAACCTCTTTCTCTACTCGCCCGCGCGATCCTTGTATTCGCTTTCCTTTCCCCTTTTACCTATTCTCACTCGCCCCCTTTTGCTTCCCCCTTCCTCCGTTCCCCCCCGCAAGATTCACCACGGAACTGGCTGATCTAGCCCCTGAGGGCGACCGTGAGCGCGAAACTAGAGTTGCCCAATCGCGTCTACGTGATCAGCAAAGTGTACTTTTCGGAAAATGCGCGTGAAATATAGGGAACGACTTTCCGCGACTTTTACGTGCCCGCTAGTACGGGACGTGCACCACCCTCTTCCTATCCCTCCGATGAGTTTGCGTTGTTTGTATGTAGTCTCGATAGCGCGCACTATATTCCGACTATTACCACAGTTTCGCACATGCATTCGCGAGATTAACTTTATGCTCAGTTTGATGGCGAAAGAAATTTGTAGCCCTCTCTAAATACCGTGAATAATATTCCGCAAGCAAACAATGAAACTTTTCCGCATATTCATTATCTATATAGAGCTATGATAAAAACTATAAAAATGAGTGTGTACATATTATATTATATTTATAGCTGTACGTAATAATAAAATTTTTATTAAAAATTGATAAAAGTTTGCATCAAGAAATGTATCATTGTCTTCGGATCACAGTATAACATGAATTTTAGGAAATACTTGAGAAAAATTATTTGATTAGATAAAAATTGTAATTGCATATAACACGACTGATTGCAGATAACTTGTAGGCACGATTAGATTGTAATTTTCAGAACAAATTGAATGTATCGCGTTGTTATCAACAACAAGATCAAATAAAAATCGAGCAGATTTATTTCGCGATAATATGCTTCCGACAATAAGCAGTATTAAATAATACGGCAAAAGAGAGTTTAACAAGAACACCGAGGCGTTTTACATTACAAAGACGAGCATCTCTACTTTTGTTCTCGTGAGACACCTTAATTGTCATAATTCTCTCTAATTAGTGCTTTTCGCGGGACGATACGTTTTCATCGTCACGGATTCGTCGCGTCTCGTCCGCGTCGCCCATTAAGACACGCGCGTGCCGGATGAAACTAAGTGAAAAGAAACAGCGGAAAATATTCGTGACATTGAAACAACGTCGATTTTTATTGTGGACTACTACGCGCGCGGGCCACGGCCGTTGCCCGACACGGTTTCGATTGTTGCTTTTCTCCTCTCCTCATCCTCGTTCCCTTTCTCTCTTTCTACTCTCTTTTTTTTCGCTCCTCTGCGTCGCGTCGCGACACACGAAAACAGCTGTTACTTCACCGCTGCTGGTCGACGCGCCGCGCCGCGACGCGTTCGTGCCGCGCGGCGAAGCGACGCGCGGCGGCGGCGCAAACGCGGATTCGAATTCGCTCTTTTTCATCGCGCGTGCCGCACGCATACATGCGCCGGTACTTCGACCTCCTACGGTGCATCGACCAGCATCTGCGTGCAACAACCACCAGCGCATTTGTAACGTGTGGCGCATCACTTTTCTGCAACCAACTCTTTTCGCGTCCGTATTTTTCGATTTTCGTAGGATCGACTCATCGTCCCTTAAAAAACCGTAACACCGCACACGCGAATGTTCACGCGCCGATAAATGTTCACGCACGTTACAAATTACTTGTACACGCGCGTAGAAAAATACACATGTCGTAGATTCCTCTTTTCCGAAACATGTGCGTACGACGGCGCAAAGTGAAATCGACACTTTCGCGCACTGTGCGCATGAGATTTAATAAAATGACGAAGGTGATAAAGATGAATGTTTGCAAGATTTTAAGGAAAAAATACTGGTCCTTTAAAGGTTAAAAAATAATAATGTGATTATATATTATACGTTTTAAATTTATTGCGATATAAAATTGAAATAATAATAACATGCTCACACATACGTTCTCCACAGTTGACGTTTTATAATGACCGTAGCCGAACCGGAAGTGTGTTCTAGCGTGATGATTAACCGTGTGACTAATTAGAAGAAAAAAAAGAAGCGAGCTTCTGTACTCAGAAGCGCAAACATAATTAGGGCCAATCGGGGAGGAAATAAAGAAGAAAAGGTGACTGTGTGTGTGTGTGTGTGTGTGTGTGTAATGGCGTCGGTAAAAAGTGTTTACACGTGCTTACAAAGACCAGGGATCCGCCCAAGATCGAAGAGCGATGATGCCTTACGTGGAACGGAAAGAAAACGTTGCTGATAAAAATCGCGCAAAACTATCGATAATCAGTTCGTTTAATTAGCGAGCCGCGTCCAAAAAAAAAAAAAAAAATAACGGCATTCGAGTTTAAAGTCTTTCAATGCATTCGATACACACATTAATGTACATACATTAATTGGCGGATTATTAATATTAATGAGGTGTATCCTGTTAGAGACGCACGCTGCCTAGAAAATGGGAAATAAAATATCTGTTTGGGAAAACTGCCGTTTAATATTAAAAAACCGGAGCGGTATATATACACACATATCCATTTATAAATTATTTAAATGCATGCACATATAATGCGTATGAAATTAGCGCTTCTTACCCGTCGCAGCACACCTTCCGCGCATTAACATCATGAAACATATCTTATTTGCATTAAAGCGTGATGGGACTTTAATGCGTCCTGTCCCGTATCGGGAGAGACGCATGTATGACCAAAACTCGAATTACGGATGGTGTCCGTGTGACAGGACGAGCCGATAGAGCGGCACGCTCGCTAATCGCGTACGGTTATTTTATTCGAACTCGTCAAGAAAATATTGGCCGAAATTGCCGGTGGTAATGGAGCAATTAGCGCGAAAACTGGCGGCCAAAGGGAATCGGTTTGACAACAAAATTGGACGACACTTCCGGCGCCGCGGCGGCAAAGTCGAACTCGGCAAATAGAGGCATTATTCACCGTTCACACGTTACGCCACATATACGGGCACGTGCAACACGGAAAACGTACGTATCCGGCGTGGAAGGAGAACAAAAAGTGGGAATTCGTAGCCGCGGATAATCGAGTTTACCGCATGTTATAGAGCGTTAAAATTTCCGCGGGCATTCGATCGTTCTTCCACCCTCCCTCTCGCTCTCTTTCCTTCCTCTCCTCTCCTCCGCTGTGTCTCGTTCTGTTTCATCGTTTTGCTCTCCTCCTTGCTCGCATCGTGTCGCTGATGGAGACGAGCTTCAGTGTCCGCTTACAGGTCGCATCAATGGTCGAACAATCGTCGGACTATTAGCAAACTATTACAATATCGATGGCAGCCGATGGGTCGATAGATACGCGAGCCATCAGCTGTTGCGCTGATCGGATATCTCCGATAGACTGGAGCTGCCACGGCTACACAGCCTCCGTCATCCCTAAATTGCTCCTCATAGATCATTTGGTCCAACTCGGTAAAATCGGAAACAGTGCGATGCGTTAGATGTGTCCGTTCTTTCGTCGAGATTTTTCGTTTTTTTATTTTTATTATTTTTTTTTTATTTTTTTTTTATTTTTTTTGTTATTTTTGTTATTTGCGTCCTCTACGTTGCGATCACGTTTCTTCGAAAATATTTTTGTGCTTGATAATAAATTAATAATGTGCCGCGCATAAATGAAGTTTCGTGTTTGCGATGTGACGCGTGTTTGTTTTGAAAATATTTTAAATATATTGCGTTTATTTTTATTTGCGCCAGTTAATTTTATTACTCGGAGTATCCGATCGCGCAAGGCGTGTTTACAGAGAAAAGAAATTCCCGGCGCAACATGTGGTCGCCCATGGATTATTTCGTTCTCGGATTCGGTTCTCATAACAAATCGAGCGCTTTTAAATAATGGACAACACACATCGCGTTATCGCGTTTGTAACAATTTTTATTCCGGGAGACGGTCTGCTTGAAAATATAACACACAATGTTAACATTTATATCTTTTCGTCTACGAACGAAATGTGCCACTTGCGCAATCGCGCAATTATCGTATGATTAATATTTAGAATATATTTTCTTTACATATCTATTACTTAATGCTTCTTTCATTCGAAGCAATTTTATTGGATGAGATTTTTAACATTATATCGCGGCGGAGTGAGTTCTGCAATTTTTATCGTCCCTCGAGTGGACGGGACTGTATATAATGTTGGAAGAAAAGGAGGAAAACAATGCGATGCAATGCGAATGCGACCGGGCCGGTTCGGTCTAGGGAATAAAATTCCAGTCGAGTAATTCGTTCTGCTATAAAAATACGTCTAATTAAAAACTCGAACTATCTGTTTCGTATATATCGTTTCGTATCGCGAATCATATCGCTCTATTAAATATCTACACTGCGATCTCGTTCTCGTTGGTGAAAGAAATTCGAGCAGCCGGCTATTTCGAATTAAACACGCGTGATGGTCGTGCGCGTATGTAAAGCTGAACAATTGTAAAATTAATCGGCAATGTAAACTCTTGGTAATTTAACTTTCTATAGAGAGAGCTTTCTCTAATTAATACACAGAGAAAGGCCGGCCATTGTGCCGGTCGCAAAAATGCATTCTTCTAAGTTGCTCTTTGATCACGCAGCGGAACGTTTTAATAAAATATGGCATAGCGGCGCGAAAAAAAGTACATAAATATACGACGCGACGGTACATAAATGTAACCCCGACCTAGGGGAACACTCGTGGCGGTAAAAAGAGGCGGAGGAAGGGCGCGCGTGATGCGCCATTCGAAATCGATTCCTGCAACGCCGTGTTGCAGCCTTCGATGAACGGGTCACGACCATGGAAATATGAATGAAAAACGGCTCCGCGCGGTTCTTCGGGAAAAGCCCCGCGCTTGGAAAAAAAGGAGGCAAACCACGCTGCCTGGCCATCGATCGGCCACGTGCTCGGCACCTGTTCGTCTTTACCGCCTTTCCGATGCACTTTCTACTATACTTTCATTCAGATTCTTTTCTCCTCTGAAACATGTTCTAGCGAAGAATTATTCATCAGCGAAGAATTATTCATCAGGATCGCAGAAAAAATTTGCAAATGTGTAAAACAGTTTTTTAATTAGAAATAATTACATTGCGTTTCTCACACGATTCTCTACGTCTCGTGAAACTTTTTCCACCAAGACTCGCTCGTATGTTTACGTCTGTAATTGCTTCTTACACATTAAAAATTATGTTATTACGATTCTTTATTCGTGGCTAAAAAGACTACGACCAAACGGAAGGATTTTGCACGGCGAGACGTTTTGTCACGTTCCTTCCGCAATTGTATTCCCTCCCCGTACAACGCGGAGAAATGTCGACCGCCACGACGTTTAATCATACTTAAGTTCCTGTTTGGAGAACGTTCCCGCGCTTGAATGTCAGACAGCCCCGTCCAACTAATTATGAATTTCTGTAGACCGCAATCAATTTTCCCCGGGAACGAAATTGCCGGTAAATTGGCGTCGTCGGAGCTGATGTCCAACTATGCTTCCGGACTATCCGTAGTGGTGCCCAGACGCTAGGGGATCACGCTGGGCTCTTTGTGTTCCGGGGGTTACTATCGAGTAAGGTGGAAGCGAGAGAAGACCGGGGGCTGCTGTCGGTCCGTGCTCAGAAGAGAGACGAGGAGATAGGGTGCTTTTTGGTAGGTGGGTTCTACAAAGGCGGGAGGGTGTTCGCGGGGGTGGACCTAAGCGAGGATAAAGGAGAAGGAGAAAGCACACACCATGGTGTGTGGCCCCTCTTGGGTAGGTGGGTCGGAGGACGATCAATAAGGAGCATCGCTGGTGGGGGGTCTTACCAGGACCTCAAGCTAAAACCCCCCACGTTGTCCTGCTTAGGGTGAGGGTCCGCAAGAAAGAACCGAGAAAATATTCTGAAAGGGGTTGCCGTCGCGCACGTGTGCGTGCACGTTGGTGATCTCAGTCCGTGAACTTTGGCTCCCACCATCGTGCACACCGCACACGTTCATATACACACACGTATGTGCATTGTTTCCGTGTGCACGCGCGGTTCTCCACGTGTATTCGGAGACGACGGTGGCCCGCGTATATGTATGTATGTGTATATGCAAAGTTACGAGAGATACGAGCCGCGTTGGGCGAAAACCCGAGAAAAATTCCGAAGGAAGAAAAGTCGGAGGAAAAAAAAATGTACGTGCAATTACCCATCCCTCTCGACGCGCGGGAAAGTGGGATTCCTTTGGCCAGCCAGAAAGACCTTCCTCCTTTTTTTCTTCCTCGACGCGGTAGCGCCGGTTCTTTATGCGGAACGAACTAATCTCTTTCCTTCGGCTGAAAAACCTCGTGCGACGTTGCGCGCCTTGTCTTGGGGATAAGAAGCGTCGAATAAAGAGTCGTGAGATAAATGCAAATACGTTTTACGTATTACGGAAGCACGCGTCCTATTCGCGCGTTCTACTCGCTTGTTTTCTCAGGAAACTCGTCGGGGCTTTTTTTGTCGGAAGTCGGGCGTCGTGCACTTGTTTGAATGTACTTTTCTGCGGACACGTAGCGCGCGTTCTCTTTTTCACTAAAAGATGCAGTTCTCAACACGAGCAGGTTTTTGCATTTTCTCCTCTTTGTATAATAAGTCTTAATTGAACTGTCACGTTTTTATTGATGCAATTTCTTTAAAAAAAAAAAAAAAGAAACAAACTTTGGATAATTCTCTTAAAATATATAAGAGTCGTGCGATGCAATTATAATTATGGTTTTTAAAATATTTATAATTTTTTAAATCTTATTATAAAATATTTAAGTACATTACTTAAAAAAAAAGTTGCGTGCAATGAATGTTACTTTTCTGGATGTGTTTTACTGTAGAATAAATATCTCCACGAGCGTTTCCTGGTCACTGAAATCGAACCTGGCGATCGAAATCCCGAAGGATAATCGTATAAGGGCGCGTCTCGTCTGGCAATCACCCGGATAAAAAATGACCGCAACGTCGTTACGGTCAGATCGTTTTAAATCTAATTTCCAGCGGCATCGCGCGCGCTCGGTACACGATAAGGGACGTCAAGGAATCAGTGTCAATTAACAATGATGAAGGCAAAGGCTTGCCGCGTTACCGTAGAGATCGCGCATGAATATTCATCTCGTTCGGAGAATTTAATAGATCACACCCTCGATGAACTACGAAAGAAAAGAGTGGAAAAGAGAGAGATGGGAAAAAATCTCTCGCAGCAAGGAAGAGTTTGCGTGCGTGTACGCTTCTACGACGTCGCGTATATAAGTGATTCCGTCGCGATAAAATGACCGGCGACGAGGAAGTAAGCGCGTACACACACGTACAAGCGTACACACACCTACACGCAAATACAGTGTAATATACGTTTGTATGCGCTCGACGGAAGCGTCTAATCCATCGGGTAGGCATTGTTGTCAGGCATATTGGGGTTTGTTCTTGAGGCAGCCCGAGGGAGGAGGTGAAGGAGGAGAAGGCGGTGGACGAGGAGACGGCGGAAGGTGGTCAGGTGGGTAGTTCGAAGGAGGTGGGCCTCGGAAGGAGGGGGAGGGGGAGGGTGGTTAGCTTTATTGATCTGTAAGACTGCCAACCTACGGACTCTGTGCTTACCCGCTCTCTCCTCTTCGTTCTCCACATTCTCCACCACCGCCTTCTCTTCGTATGGCGCCTACCTATTCGCTCTTTCCTATCCGCTCTGTCTCTCTTCATCTTTCTCTCTCTTTCTCTCTCTATCTCTCTCTGTTCCTCTCTTTCTCTCAATTTTGACTCGACTCCTCTTCCTCCCTCGCGCGCGTTTCTCGGCCTTTGCAAAACACGCACACCAATCCACATTGTCACTCTCTCTCTCTTTCTCTTTCGCATTCGCTCTCTTGCTCTCCGGTCCATCCTCTTTCGTCTCACTTGCCTGCGTTCTCTCATCTCTGCGGTACGTCCCGTAAGCTCTACGTACCTACTCTAGCTACCCTTAACGCTGGCTTAGCAAGGGACAACCCCCCGACCGACGTCGCACACTCCCCCTCCTCCCTCCTGAGGCCACCCGTCGTTCTACTACCCATCTCCGCCACCCGCCGCCGCCTCTCTACCCCTTTTCTCTCCTCACCGACGGTCCTCCCGGATTCACAACCGGCTAACCAACACGCAAGTCGCTTAAATCCACGCTCAACCTAGTCTCATTGTGTTTGTGTAACGTCCGAAGACCGCACAGACAATGCGCGTTCGCCGTAACTTTCTCGGCGCTCACCTCCATGGAATTTTCTCCTCTTGCACTTTCTTTTCACCTTTCTTTTGCCTCGACTTCTTTCACCGCGCGTACATTCAAGCGTACGCCGCGCAAACGCTATTCACGACAAACGCTGAACGCAAATGCACGATTTAAAAAAAATCTTTATCAATGTATCACCACGAGTTTAATATCACATCGGGCGATTGATTGCTCGTACTATTTAATTAGACAAGAATTATTCTAAAAATTGTCAACGTTGACGTTTTATTCAGAAAACAAATAAAATTCGAAAACAGACTGCAATGCGAGAAAAATGGTATATTATTTTTTTTCTGTATAATTAAAAAATAGCAATATTTGTACAACTGCTCGAACAATATCGGTGCTTTGATGTCGCTGACACGCGCGCATCGGGTAGTAAAGTCACCTGACGATGCGACGTCCAAAAAATAATACGGCAAGGGAATCGACGAGCGTACGTGACAACCGTTAACTTTACAACTTTGCACCCGCGAGATATATATATATAGATAGATATACATGTATATGTATCTATGTACATATATATGTATATGTACGTATATATGTACAATATATCGTTCCGGTCCAGTGTCGCATCCTCGTTTCTCTATGTATATGTGTCTTCGCTCGAGAGTTATATTGCACAGGATATAAGCGATTTCGGAACGTTCGCCCCCGCTACCACGTTCTCACCCTCTCCACGCCGTGCGCGTCCACCTCCTCGGTCTTTCCTGCTACTCCCCCGCGCATTTTTCTTACGTCCCCCTTTCCGCCCTCGCTCTGTGTGTTCTCGGAACGCTCTTCCCAACCTTCGTCGATCCACCACCACTGCGAATGTACACACCACCACACGGCGCGTATCTCTACACGCACGCGTCGATGAACACGCGCCTTCCCTTCTCCTATGACGTTGAGATTAAATTCTAACGGACCAGCTCCCCAACGTGCAGGCATTTTTCTTAGCTCGCCGGGGAAAGGACCTACGTGCCTAAATTAATACTCCCACGTAGACGTCGAGGGTAGGTACACTAACGACGTAGATCGTATAATACGCGCGCTTATGGCAGCAAACGCGCATACACACACACACACACGTACAAATACGGAGCAGCGCTGTGATAGTGGCAGCGCCATACGGGCATTTCGACCCCCCGTTGAATTTCTAGCGGCCATTATTTAGCGCGCTTAGAACTTGCTGCCCGTGGGGTAATGGCGTCCTTCCGTACATCGTAGACCCTAGACCGTATATACCGGTAGGATAGCCAACGGGACCACGCCAGTAAAGGGTGAACGAGAGGAGGGGGAGCGGTAGGGTTAGCGATTGCAGCGGAGCCTCGCAGCAATCTGGGAATTCCTGTTAGTTCTTTGGGCGTAATGACTCAACCCTTCCCGACAAATTACGGCAAGAGAGAACGCTGTATGAGAAGCGAACGGTGATTACACGCGACGACGATAGAGTCATATACGATATGTGTACGTAAACGCGCTCCGTCGGGATGAGGCGGCGATGAGTCTTGGGATAAGTCAAACGGGAGATTTTAAAGCAATTAATTAAAGGCCGCGGCGGAAGAAGTTCTTCTATTATCCGGCGCAAGCACGTGAGGTCGTTTCTCGCGATGAATTTCAGCGGACACCGCCTGAAGGCAAACACGAGGAGCTGCCGGAGTTACGTAATGCTTTCATTACTCCACGGTGCGGAGCTTTCCTGCTTAAATAATCTACGATTTAATACTAATTATCCGCGATTTAAAGAACCGTTTGTTGAGCAGACGGATCTCTTATACCTCTCCTTCCCTCATCTTTCGAGTAATCTTAGGAAATGAAAACGAGCACACTGTTAGCTGACACGGCACTTAAATCTTCGAGAATACCTTTTTTTTCGTGCTGACAATACTTTTACATTATCCTAGGTTTTATTAAGTGGTGAAAAATGTAAAAGATTTTAAAATATCTCGACAAGGTTTCAAGAACTTAAAGTATCTGTTTTTGAGATTCAACATTCTTTTTATTAGTCCGAGTAATTTAAAGCGACTTTCTGCATACAGTTGCGAGTGTATATATAGCGAACATAACGTTTTCTACTCAGAGTGTACTGCTCAGGCGGACTTAGATTTAGAGGCTGCTAGTTGGAGGCAGTTCGCGGGGGGTGGCGGTGAGCCGAAGGGATAGAGAAGAGGGGCGAGGTATATATATGGGGGGTCGACGAAGCGGGAGGGTCGGGTTGGTTCACATTTACATAGCGGACCCAGCAGGACTAGATGACTAGGCGGTGGGATATTAAGAGGGAGAAAGGGGGTAGGTGGTGGCAATTCTGGCAACATGGCCGCGACCGAGCCGCGCGACGTACACCAAGGGAGGCTCCTGGAAAAGGAAAAGGGGGAGAGAGTGGCTGAATTTCCTATGCTACCTTCTCTCGCATCGACCACCCACCTTCGTCAGCCACCCGCTGTCTCCATCCTTCGCCTCTCTCTTCCCTCCGCCGGGACGAATATCCCATCCGGACTCTGCTTAGATGCGATTTCTCGGAGCCTAGCTTTATTCGATTATTAAGGACCGCTATTGGATTAAACGCGAATCCATTCCGCGCGCGCGGTTCTGCGACTGATTTCGCCCGCCGCCCGCCGCCACCCATTTCGTCGGTTCCTGTTCGCCTAACTTTCTCTTGCTCTTTTTCCGACTTCCTGTCTCCGTTCATTCGTGCCTGTGCCGTTGATTGGTCTCGATGTCAGAGGGGAATAACTTTCCTCCACGAATATATATATATATATATATATAACGGCGTGCCACGTTTCAGAGCGGCATGAGAACTCCCGCGGATGTAGAGAGGTTAGCCAATTAGATCCGCGACCGCGCGAAATCGGCCGTACATCGGCGAATTGCAGCGTGACAGAATTTCTCGGGATATGGACACGCTCGTTCGCGAAACACAAATCTATTTTTCATCCTCCTGACATCCCCCTTGCTCGCACTTACGCGAATTTTTCTATATTTTTATTTACGTCAAATTCACAATTTGTTATATTTATTTCGCAATGTTAAAAAAATCGCAGACAGATAATCGTTATTTAAAAGATGATGTCTCGATTTATTCCGTGCATCCGCACACTTTTGTTTTTATCCGAATTTGTCTGAGATACTTTACTTCGTCTGTGTAACCTCGCCGGAGTCGTGCACGCGACATACGGCATTCAATTCGTGACGTAAAGATGAATCTATCTTTTTTTCGTCCCGAATGTTCGCAGCGCGCCGCAACACACGCGGTGCTCCTTGACGCGCGAGCAAGGCGGACGTTAATCTACGTCGCTCTAACTTTTAACGTCGATAACTCATCCGATCAAAACCGTGAAACTTGGAGGCACGAGGCTTAGTCCTAATTTAAGGGTAGAAGTGAAAACCACCCCTGCCGGCGCTAATTTAAGGCCGGCACTGCCCGCTCATTTGTTTTAACCGCTCTCCCGCGGGAGAGTCGGGGATGGAGAAAGTACGCAGGGCATACGCAGGTTTGCGGGATCGAGAGAAAAGGTGAGAGGATGGAAGAGAAAGAGAGGGAGAGAGGACACGGGAGTTCGATAGAGAGGTGAGGCGGGAGGGAGTGGGATATGCGGTTTAGTTTAGTTGCAATTTGCGCCGAGTACCGATCAGCTTTGAGTTTGCTTTTATATTTTCAAAATGCGCCGGCCGAGCATCGACAGCTGATACTGTTTGATCGCCAGATCAGCACTTGCGGGATCAGCAGCTCTGTTTTTTCGAAAACAACGTTTTACCATAATTCGCAAAGTGGATAAGGGCGCAAATTTATTTATCTGCTGACATTTATCCGCGGATGAGCTAATTTGTAAATCAATTTGACGCGCCAGTCGGTTTTTATATGAAGTCGTGAAAAAGGGAAAATTTCGTTTCACAGAAAATGTTCTCATTTGAGCAATTTGTATATGTGTTAAGAATATCTTTTCGCGTTGTGTGTGTATGTATTGTGCAAACACACGCGAGAGAGCGACGAAGCTGTTACATACGTGAGAAGCCGTGGTGTGTAATAGTAAATTGCACAAAAAAAAAAAAAAAAAAAAAAAAAAAAAAAAAAAAAAAAAAAAAAAACCGAATTTAAGCTCTTTAGGCTGCTTCGAGGGTTATCGAATTCTTCGATCTTTTCTCTTTTTATTTCGCCGTTCCATCATCCCGCAACGCGTTCTTTTTTCTCATTCGTCGAGATCACTTTAAAGCCGCTCTCTCGCCTGCGCGTCCCGGCAGCGTCCGGCATTTTTCTTTCTTTTTCCTGCATCTGGCTTGCGCGCGCTAGCTTTCTCCTTTTTTTTTTTTTTTTTTTTTTTTTTTACGAATCGCTCAGACTCACCCCGACGTAACGGAATTAACTCGCGATTTACCGATTTATTAGCACGCCGGTCTCTCTTTCTTTTTAAGCGCTTTACTCGTGTATGCTGTTTCCATTTTTTCTGCTTTAAGAATACGTCAATCGGAAAATAGCTTCGGCTCAAAGAAACGCAATAATACAAGAAAATTATTTCCACATAACTTTCAACACCAGTGGACAAACAAATCATCGATGTATTGAATGTTTTTAACTTAATTGACGTAATAAAAAAAAATATATACAATTAAATTTAATTAACGCCAAAGCAGAAGACATTACATTTTTATTTCCATCAGACTTTTTCTCAATCATTATCGCACTGCACACATCTAGGCTCTAATAATTCTGAAACGCACGTATTACTCTCTGCTTTACCTCGACACACTGTGATGTAAAATAAAAAATTACCTAATGTAACGCGTCAACGCGGATGTCTGTACTCACCTCGTAAAATGTAAATCGGAAAGATCATGACACACCACCACAGAGATTGTGACATTCATTTTTTCGCGCGCATCAGTTCGCGCGATCAGAAGAATTCTTTGTCTACCAAAAATGTCAGATAGAGCCGTCGCTCCTGCTTTCACCGAAAAACTCTCCGTATTGCGTCTCTTTGACAACGCGAGCGCGGCGACACTGAGGCCTCAAAAGCGTCAAAGGTGATTCCGCGATCTTCGCGATCGCGTGAATCGGCCGGCGAATCTGAATATCAAAGGGGGGACTTCTCTTCGAGAGAACATAAGCGTGAAAACCTGACTGACGGCTGGGGGTCCTCTAGATCCAGGTGGGGTCCGCACCGGTTCTTCCAAAAAACTAGATCGCCCGACGTGTCCAATGGGGGGGTTGTTTCCGTTACAACGCGAGGGATACTCGCATCTCTCCGCAAGATGAGTGAACATCCCTCGCGGTCCAGTATGCCGCTTTCGCGAGAAAACGAGTTCTCTCCCTGGGTGAGAACGTACGTGATACGTCCTTTGGACAACGCTTTGTGGAGAAACGAGTCCGCGGTGGTCCGTAATTCAAAAACTCGTTTTTCATGATAAACGGTTTGTGTCAGACAAAGAGAGCGCTGATTCTTGCGAAGATTCTCCGAGCGTACACGTGAATCTTACATGGGGGTCCACGGAATAGAAACTCGTTTCGACATTGGGGGTTTTCTTCTCCTCAACCGATCTTGAGAACAAGATTGCTTCTGAAAACGTATGCAACCGTCTTGGCTAAATAAAATTTCACCGTTACAATGTGGTTGTTCTCGTAGCGAAAGTAATGAATTCTTTCTACGCCAGAAATGGCGTGGAAAAATAAATTGTGAGCACCTTCGCCAGTTCTCGAAATCTTGTATTATCCCTTTCCCGTCGTTCTCGTAACATTTCTGCAACTCTGTCAGTGAAGTTTTTCATGATAAATCTTTATATATGGTAATTTTTACCATTACACTGAATGTAAAAACCTCGCATAACTAATTGTTGTGAAAAAGAAGCATCTGACACATAAAAAAAAATTTTTTTTTGAAAGAACCAATTATCACTTGGTCCTCTTCATCGACAGTTACAGTTCGGCGATAGAAAACTGTAAACTCGTCGACGTTGACGCGAAGCGGAAGATGAAGATATTGCGGAAGGAATCAGTCGATTGGAAATTATTCGGACAAGTGCGAGAGCCTATGGCTGAAAAGTTCGAAAATTGAAAATTTCTGTCGGAACGTTGTAATCGGTCGTTGGCTGGGATCGGGCGAGGGACGTAACACACTGATGGGTGGCGACCGGCGTTGGTTGAGGGATGGCAAACTGTCGGGGAAACGAAACGCGCGCGCGAGCAACTGAGAGCAACCACGAGACTTGAGTGATTTATGTTAATTTGTGGTAAATTATTTTGTTCTCGGGAAACGCGAGACATTTTTTAAAAGTCACTTGCGGAAAACTCGGAGAACAAAAAAACATTTGTTTAAAAAAAAAATATGCGAATGTGAAAATCTTATGAACTTTTAAAATCTTATAAACTACCAGAGGTAATTGTAACTGTATATATACATAATGTAACTATATACACGGATTGTCGCGACATTGTTTTTTTGTTTTTAATAAATAATACACAACGAGTACACAACACGAGCGGAAAAAAAGATTTGCGCGCGTCTAAATCACGCCGTAATACATTTAACAAAGTTGCTTAAAAATTTTACACGCAAAATTGCGAAAACCACTTTGTAGTTTCCGAAATGTAAAGGTCATTCTGTTGTATTCCATACGCGCTTAAAATTTTCAAACGCACTCCGTGCACACATTGCACTTTGCGAACGACATTTCGAAAAGCGAAAGTTTTGCCAGTACTTATTATTTCATGAACTTAGCGTGATCATAGAGCAAAAGAGAAAAAGAGAGAAAGAGAGAAAGAGAGAGAAAGAGAGAGAGAGAGAGAGAGAGAGAGACACTGCGCCGAAACGAGAGAACAGAACGAAGGGGGCACGGAGATATATTCTCTCAGTGTCGGACGCATTCCGGATTTCCCCTATTAATACCAAACTTTGGGGCCGTCCAAGATTTTTTTCTCTCTTTCTCTTTCTCTCTCTCTCTCTCTCTCTTTTCTCTCTCCAGTTATGCTCGGCGACATTCGTCCTCATTATTCCGCACGCTCCGAATTTACCGGGGCGAGTCCGGGCTCTAAATTCGCGAGCACACGCATTCCTTGAATTACGAGTCCTTATAGTGCTCGCACTTTGCATTTACGGGCGCATATAATTACAGGTTAAAACGTGCGGACAATTTCCTTCTCGTAAGTGTAAATTCCTTGAAACAGCAAACATAACAGTTTGTTGAGAGCTTTACAACTATAAACGCGACTATTTTACTGTAAATACCGCGTGATGGAAAAAATGGTATTGGGAATATATATACATGTGTGTGTATGCGCGCGCGCGCGCGTGTGTATATAGAAACGATAGAAGCGAATATATCTCGCGAAAGCGAATAAACAATATTTTAAATAATATTTGCCCCGAGCAGTGTACGTTCTCTTTTAAAAACTTGTTGCTCTTTCTCGTCGCACCGTATCTTTCTCCCCCGCCATAAACAGCAATTTACTAATTTTCTATAGACGTGTAAAACAAAACTGCCGCGTCCTTTCGCGATCGATTACATATATAAATTATTTCATATGCGTAAGCGAAAATATATGGAATTCTACGTTTATTCGCACGCGGCGAAATTAACATATCAAAAATATTTTACGCTCAAGGTAAACAATGCGAGCGTTGACGTTTGTCGCGCGACAATCTGAATCTTGTTAAAATTAATATGTGTAGGAGCATCTCGCGCGCGCGCGCGCGCTCGCGAAAAAAGGCAGATTCCGCAAATATTTGCGCTTCTTTATTTTAATTGAAATTCACGTTCGCACAAGTGTACGCGAGTGCCGACGATTTATAATTAACTCTTCCGTGTTCGGCGCGACACGCGCGTAATCAGATTGTAATAAATGCAGATCGCCTAGATTTCTTCAGAACCGGCGCCGCGGCGCCCGGATTAAGCCACCCCCATGTCCATACGCAACAGCCATCGGTGCGAGTTTAATGAGAAAATAATTACCACCGACGAAGAACGAGCACCGTCGGCGAATTTAACGTCAACAGTATGTTCACGTTCAAACGTATAGGTAAATATCAAAACCGCGACGATACTCGTCAGCTGGTCGTCCCTTCGCGCTTCCGATCACAAAGGGATATTATCGTAATGCAGATTATTAAAAGAATCGCGGAGGGAGAAAGGAGAGAGAGACGAGTGTACTGAAAACTATCGCGTAATGTACAATAACCCCGATAAAACAACGTACGAGTGCACAATAAACGTCCCCATGGCGGACTCGTGTTCACTTTGTATTTTGACGAGCGTACACGCGGTGTACCGACACGCGCACACACGCGCTCGCAATACAAGCCCGAGCGAGCGAGCAAGCAAGCAAGCGAGCACGCGCTTTCGCCCTCTGTGCCATTCGTAACGTCGGCGTAACGCTGTAACGCTATGCGAAACAACGCGGCCCCGGCGTATTCTGCCCGTCGTCGTGTTGTAACTGCGCATTGTAACGGGCACCGCAATATGATGAACGATGAATAATAAACGGCACTGCCGATGAACAACAAAACGGTGCGAAGTGTACCGCGAATAATAATTGGCAACCCTTTGGCTGTGTGTGCCTGCGTGACGACGAGCGATCGACGATATCGCACCGGGACGAGGGGGATGGCGACGGTCACGGGGGGAGGATGGGTGCCGCCATCCCTCTGACCGGTGAAGGGGAGGCGCGGAGACAAGAGCGTGAGACATTGATTGACGATTTTAGTTCGAGCTATTTTCTCCGTAGAATTTAGAATTTGCGCAAAATCGAACGGCAGCTTCCGCTTATCGTATCTTCTTCTCCTTCTCTTCGAATAAATGTCGCGTGTCGAGTGCGCGCGTTGCGCGTGCTCGATCGAGCGCCGACCGCGATACGCGTGTTTTTGTATCTACATGCAGTTCGACCAGCCAGATATACAGGTGGCTTTTTTTTGTAGTTTTGTCCCGACAACAGCTAAAAAGAAACATTCCGAAATGTATATCCAGGTAATTGTTACAGTAAAATAAATGGAGTACACATGTATTTCGTAAATAATACAATTTCAATATATAATTAAAGGATCGCTGAAAAAGGACGAAAATATACGCATTTTGAAAACGCTTTACATCGATTGATAAATAAAACCTGTTACTTCCATCGCGGAAAAACATTTCGACGCCATTGACCCCATTATCAAAATCAAGGCCAATTAATAATGTATAATTTATTAGAGCGGAAAAATTTTGAAGGCGAGAAATATTCATTGATATTGTTGTAGTCGCGTTTAAATTAACACAAAAAATATCTATTGCTTTTATTTCACATTTCGATAAAGAGATATGCGAAATATAAATATATACACAGTCCGCAGCAACTTCATCGCCACTGCAAATTAGCACGGCGCGAGAAAAAAAGGGACGTAACGCTTAACTATTTAAACTTTCGCATTAAAAAAAAAAAAGAAGAAAAGAGATTTTTTCTCGAAGGTGGATGTCATTACGCGCGCGCCAACAGT